>JAQQST010001259.1:0-13074 GCA_028646485.1 Cryptoprocta ferox | reverse complement strand
TTGGTGCCAAAATGGACATGTTTTCAGACAAAATCCTTTATTCTTCTCTCTGACCATTCCATTTTCCTTACCAGCCATATCCAGGCATTTGCTAGGTTTTGCCAATTCTACTGCTCAGACATGTCTGATACCTGGCCCCCTTCCCTTCCCTTTCCTTTCCTTTGTGGTTGGCACTTTGGATGGTACCTCTCACCTAAAATTGCAGAAGACCTCTGGCCTTCCACCTCTCTGATCCCTTTTATCCTACACATTATAGCCTGATTAGGCACCTGAGGGAGAGGCTGTGGTCTTACCACTCCCCTTTCAGTGGCACTGTTGACTGCAGGATTAATACTAAGAGTAACTAATACTAACCATTGTAGTAGCTCATGCATTTCTTGCTGTCTTATGTGGCACTGTTTAAGAATTTTGCAGGTATTGACATACTCAATCCTCATGTCAGCTTTTTAAAAAAAATTTTTTTTAACATTTATTCATTTTTGAGATACAGAGACAGAGACAGTGCAAGCTGGGGGAGGGCAGAGAGAGAGAGAGGGAGACAAAGAATCTGAAGCAGGCTTCAGGCTCTGAGCTGTCAGCACAGAGCCCGATGTGGGGCTCAAACCCACAAACCTTGAGATCATGACCTGAGCCGAAGTTGGAAGCTTAACTGACTGAGCCCCCAGGTGCCCCCTCATGTCAGTCTTAATGTATGGCACTGTGATTATCACCTTTTTACCTATATGAGAATGAAAATGTGGAAGGGTTAAGGTGATTGCTCAAGGTCTGAATAAAGATCGGAACTCAGCTACTTATAGACCTGTGCCATGAACAGGCTCCTGCATTGCCTCTCTGAAAGAAGGCAGATACTGCTTGCTGGGTGGACTACACAGATCTTTCTCAATTTATGATGGGTTTACGTCCTGATAAACCCATCATAAGCTGAAAATATCATATGTTGAAAATGCATTGAATACACCTCATCTACTGAACATCACAGCTCAGCCCAGCTGATCTTAACTGTGCTCACAATGCTCTCATTAGTCTGCAGTTGGGCAAAATCATCCAACACAATGCCTATTTTATACTAAAGTGTTGAATATCATGTAATTTTTTGAATAGTGTGCTGAAAGTGAAAACAGAATGATGGGTGCAGGATAGTTGTAAGTATATCGGTGATTTACCCTGTGGCTCACTGCCCCTGCCCAACATTGGGGGAAGGTACTGTATCACATAGCACTAGCCCAGGGAAAGATAACAGTTCCAAATTCAATGTACCATTTCTACTGAATTCATAGTGTGCTTTTGTGCCTTGGTAAAGTCAAAAAATTACACGTTGTACTGTCATAGTCATTGACCCTTTATACTGAACTAGTTTGGTTGCAACTTTTATTTCCAGCCTTATCTCCCACAACTCCTCTGCACACCCCTCAGCTTCCAGCCAACCTAGTCTCTCCACTTTTTACTCAAATGGGCCTGTGCTTTTATGCCTGTGAGAAGCTGAGACAGTGACTGGCTTTGTGTTATGTATTGTTTCCTTTGTGTGCTGTCATGTAACACCTCCCTCCTGTGGGAAGGATATGGGTGGGTGGTATTCAGAATAGTTCCTATCCCTACTAACAATACTGTATATCTTATTTCAGCCTGTTCTAGGGATAAAGGCAGTCGTGATGTTCCCAGATAAGTTCTCTAAGTTTATAGAGCCATGGGATTCCAGTAGGTGTGCCCTTGAGCCTCAGCAGCTAGGATGGAAGGCCGTTGCTCCATGGCCACTTTGTTCTCCATCTGTGTTAAAATGTCAAGAGGCCATTTGGGTCAGGGTATGAGTCCTTTCCTAGAACTCTTCCTGGGTTCTAGCATTTTCCAGCATTATTTGCTGCCTGTCCCACTTTGCTAAAGCCTCATTTTCTTTCCAGGTTGACGCCATGTTTTACCTTCCTCCCAGAAAAGAATTCCCTCTAATATACAGTTAGTAAATCTTTCTATCCCCTTATCAAAAGTGAATTCACCTTGTCCCACACTTTGGGGCACCTATCTGCCCCAAAACGCTTTTCTGTCTTGTGGGCCAGTGGTGTTTAATTCACACTGCATGTTACCATTATGTGTCTTTTCTTCCATCCACCCAAACCGTTTTACTCACATGAGTGCATCTGGCCTTGGGTCCCCAGGTCCCTAACTGAGGGTCAGACCAGAAGACTGTGGCCCCTCTGTCAGTCTTCATCTTTAAAAAATTTTTTTATTATGTTTATTTATTGAGAGAGAGAGAGATAGAGAGAAAGAGAGACAGACAGACAGACAGGCAGAGAGAGAGGGGGACACAGAATCCAGAGCAGGCTCCAGGCTCTGAGCTGTCAGCACAAAGCAGGACACGGGGCTGGAGCCCACAAGCCATGAGATCATGACCTGAGCTGAAGTGGATGCTTAACCGACTGAGGCACCCAGGTACCCCTGATCTTTTTTTTTTTTTTAAAGACAATTATACTTATTTATTTTTGTTTCCTTTTTAAAAAATTTATACAATCATTTATTTTTTGAGGGTAATAGTTTGCTGAGAGATAATTCACATACCATACAGTTCACCCGTTTAATGTGTACAATTCAGTGATTTTTATTCACAGAATTGTGTAGCAGACATCACAATGTTAGAGCATTTTCATCACCACAAAATACCCCCCATGTCCTTTAAGAAGTTTGCCTACCTCCCACCTCTACACACCTCTGTCAGTCTTCATCTTGATTTATCTACTTGACCATTGCTGCAGGTGAGTCTAGGTGAGATTTCTTATTGCAGTCTTTGCTTTCTGGCTTTTTAAATTCCAACAACTGAGGTAAACAGAGTGGACTTGTTTAGGGCCCTTTAAAGTTGAAGGGCCACCAAGGGGTCCCAGTGATTCACCTATTTTAGATAATGCTCCATTAAGGCTTTTGCCTCAATCCTTTTAACATCTGCTTCATTCATCCTATTAATAACCATCTAAAGATTTCTACTCTATTGAGATGAATGCCTTGATTCCCCACTCTGTCCCTATTTTATTTTTTCTTTTCTTTATTCTCAAGTTAGTTAACCATACAGTATAGTCTTGGCTCAGGAGTACATAGGATACCCAGTGCTCATCCCGAATTTAACCCCCCCACCTCAATCAACCCTTGGTTTGTTCTCTGTATTTAAGAGTCTCTTATGGTTTGCCTCTCTCTCTGTTTTTATCTTATTTTTCCTTCTCTTCCCCTATGTTTATCTGTTAAGTTTCTTAAATTCCACATATGAGTGAAATCATGTTACTTGTCTTTCTCTGTCTTATTTTGCTTAGCATAATACCCTCTAGTTCTATTCACATTGTTGCAGATTGCAAGATTTCATTCTTTTTGATCACCTAGTAATAATCCATTGTATATATACATCCCATCTTCTTTATTCATTCATCAATTGATGGACATTTGGGCTCTTTCCTTAATTTGGCTATTGCTGATACTGCTGTTCTAAACATTGTGGTTCATGTGTCCCTTCGAATCAGCATTTTTGTGTCCTTGGGATAAATTCCTATTAGTGCAATTGCTCGGTTGTACAGGGTAGTTGTGTTGTAAAATTTTTGAGGAACCTCCACACTGTTTTCTAGAGTGGCTGCATTGATTTGCATTCCCACCAATAGGGCAATAGGATTCCTCTTTCTCCACATCCTCGCCAACATCTGTTGTTTCCTAGGTTATAAATTGTAGCCATTCTGACCAGTGTGAAGTGGTATCTCATTATGGTTTTGATTTGTATTTCCCTGATAATGAGCGATGTTGAGCATCTTTTCATGTGTCTGTTTGCTATTTGGATGTCTTCTTTGGAAAAGTGTCTATTCATGTCTTCTGACATTTCTTCACTGGATTATTTGTTTTTTTGGGTGTTTAGTTTGGTAAGTTCTTTATAGATTTTATATACTAACCCTTTGATATGTCGTTTGCAAATATCTTCTCCCATTCCATCAGTTTCCTTTTAGTTTTCTTGATTGTTTCCTTTGCTGTGCAGAAGCTTTTTTATCTACTGGAATGAAGTCCCAATAGTTCATTTTTGCTTTTATTTCCTTTGCCTCAGGAGTCATGTCAAGTAAGAAGTTGCTGTGGCTGAGGTCATAGACGTTACTGCTTGTTTTCTCCCATAGGATTTTGATGGTTTCCTGTCTCATATTCAGGTCTTTCATCCATTTTGAGTTTTTTTTTGTGTATGGTGTAAGAAAGTGGGTCCAGTTTCATTCTTCTGCATGTTGCTGTCCAGTTCTCCCAGCACCATTTGCTAAAGAGACTGTCTTTTTTCCATTGGATACTCTTTTCCTGCTTTGTCGAAGATTAGTTGGCTATATGTCTGTGGGTTCATTTCTGGGTTCTCTAGTCTGTTACTTTGATATATGTGTCTGTTTTTGTGCCAGTGCCATACTGTCTTGATGATTACAACACGGTAGTATAGGCTAAAGTCCGGGATTGTGATGCCTCCACCTTTGGTTTTCTTCTTTAACATACTTTGACTATTTAGGGTCTTTTGTGGTTCCATACAAATTTTAAGATTGTTTATTCTAACTCTGTGAAGAATACTGGTGTTATTTTGATAGGGATTGCATTGAATATGTAGATTGCTTTGGGCAGTATCGACAGTTTAACCATATTTGTCCTTCCAATCCATGAGCATGGAATGTTGTTCAATTTCTTTGTATCCTCTTCAGTTTCTTTCATAAGCTTTGTATAGTTTTCAGTGTACAGATCTTTTACCTCTTTGGTTATTTTTATTCCTAGGTGTTTTATGGTTTTTGGTGTAATTGTAAATGGGATCGATTCCTTGATATCTCTTTTCTATTCATCATTAGTATAAAGAAATGCGGCTGATTTCTGTACATGGATTTTATATCCTGTGACTTTGCTGAATTCATGTATCAGCTCTAGCAGTTTTTTGGTGGAGTCTTTCAGGTTTTCCATGTAGAGTATCATGTCATCTGAGTGAAAGTTTGACTTCTTCTTTGCCAATTTGGATGCCTTTCATTTCTTTGTTGTTGTCTGATTGCTGAGTCTAGGACTTCCAACACTATGTTAAACAACAGTGGTGGGAGTGGACATCCCTGTTGTGTTCCTGATCTGAGGGAGAAAGCTGTCAGTTTTTCCCCATTGAGAATGATATTAGCTGTAGGCTTTTCATATATGGCTTTTATGATGTTAAGGTATGTTCCTTCTGCCCTTTTTTGAGGGCTTTTATTAAGAAAGCATGCTGTATTTTGTCAGATGCTTTTTCTGAATCTGTTGACAGGATCATACGATTCTAATCCTTTCTTCTATTAATATGGTGTATCACAGTGATTGATTTGTGAATATTAAACCAGCCCTGCAGCCCAGAAATGAATTCCACTTAATCATGGTAAATAATTCTTTTAATATACTGTTGAATTTGATGTACTGGTATCTTGTTGAGAATTTTTGCATCCAGGTTCATCAGGATATTGGCCTATAATTCTCTTTTTTAGAGGTGTCTTTGGTTTTGGAATCAAGGCTTCATAGAATGAGTCTGGAAGATTTCTTTCTACTTCTATTTTTTGCAACAGTTTAAGAAGACTAGGTATTAACTCTTCTTTAAATGTCTGGTAGAGTTCCCCTGGAAGCTATCTGGCCCTGACTCCTATTTGTTGGGAGATTTTTGATTACTGATTCAATTTCTTCACTGATTATGGCTCAAATATTCTATTTCCTTATGGTTGAGTTTTGGTAGTGTGTGAGTGTCTAGGAATTTGTCTATTTCTTCCAGATTGTCGTTTGTTGGCATATAATTCTTTAATAATTGTTTGTATTTCTGTGGTGTTGGTTGTGATCTCTCCTCTTTCATTTGTGATTTTATTTGGGTCCTCTTTTTGAGGAGTCTGGCTGGGGTTTATGAGTTTTGTTTATTCTTTCACAAAACCAGGTCTTAGATTCATTTTTCTGTTCTGGGTTTTTGAATTCTATATCATTTATTTCTACTCCAATCTTTATTATTTCTTCTGCTGGCTTTGGGCTTTATTTGCTGCTGCATTTCTAGCTTCTTTAGATATAAGGTTAGATTGTGTATTTGGGACCTTTCTTGCTTCTTGAGATAGACCTGAATTGCAATGTATCTTCCTCTTAGGACTGCCTTTGCTTAATCTCAAAGGGTTTGGACTGTCATGTTTTCATTTCATTTGCTTCCATGTATTTTTAAATTCTTCTTTAAATTCCTGGTTAACCCATTCATTCTTTAGTAGGATGTTCTTTAACCTCCATGTATTTGCGGAGTTTCCAATTTTTTTTCTTGTGGTTGATTCAAGTTTCATAGCGTTGTGATATGAAAATATGCATGGTATGATCTCAGTTTTTTTAAATTGTTTTTTAATGTTTATTTTTGAGAGAGAGAGACAGAGAGAGAGAGAGCGCGCGCGTGCAAGCATGTGGGGGAGGGGCAGAGAGAGGGAGACAGGATCTGAAGCAGGCTCCAGGCTCCAAGCTGTCAGCACAGAGTCCAACACGGGGCTTGAACTCATGAATTGTGTGATCTCAGTTTTTTTTGTACTTGCTGAGAGCTGTTTTGTGACCCAGTACATGATCTATTCTGGAGAATGTTCCCTGTGCACTTGAGAAGCATGCGTATTCTGTTCCTTTAGAATGAAAAGTCTGGATCTGTTAAGTCCATCCGGTCCAATGTATCATTCAAAGCCGTTGTTTCCTTATTGATTTTCTGCCTAGATGACCTGTCCATTGCTGTAAATGGAGTATTAAAGTCACCTACAATTACAGTATTATTATCAATAAGTTTGCTTATGTTCATGATTAATTGATTTATACATTTGAGTGCTTTTATGTTGGGGGCATAAATATTTATAATTGTTAGCTCTTCTTAATGAATAGATCACTTAATTATGATATAATGCCCTTCTTCATGTCTCATTAAAGTCTTTGTTTTAAAATCTAGTTTGTTCAGGGTGCCTGGGTGGCTTAGTTGGTTAAGTGTCAGACTTTGGGGCTGCTGTGCTGCTCTCTGAAGTCCCACCATGTTGGTGTTGGGGAGAAAAATGGTGACACCACAGTCTCTCCTCCCTGGACTGGGTGTCTCAAACCACATTGTTCAGGCAGCACTTACAGAGTAGCACAGGTGATTGGCCTGTCCTGCTCCACAGTCTTCCACACCTCCAAGGCACTTGGCTGGGATTCAAAACCCATATCTTAAAGGGCCCCTGCAACATGCAGACCCTGTTCTGGAGTAGGGCCACTCCATTCTGCTGATGAAAGGCCTTTGGCTGGTGCCTGTAGGGTCTTTTGTCCTTTGTGGCGGGGTCAATATACTATCTTCCCACAGTACTCTGGGAAGCAGACTTATCTCTCCCAGTGCACCCCTGAGATCACTACACCATGCTATGCCTTCCAGGGCCGGATCCATCCTCCCAGGAGCACGGCCATGGCTTCCAGCTCCTCTCAGAGAAAGTCATGCACTTCCATGCCTCTGAGTTTCAGCTCCCGGGGCTCCATCCTGCCAAGCTGTCTCCCTCCAACTGTGGAGATTTTTTTTCTCCACTCTGCAGATCGATTTTCTGGGTGTTCCAAGTTATCTGACCTCAATATAGCTGTGTTTGGGATGAGGATACCTGGTCCCCCTACTTCTCTGTCATCTTAACCCGACCTCCCCATTTTCTTATTAATTACTCTAATTTTTCTTGGCATCTGTAAGACCATTAAAGTGATACAAAGTAATCTGACGAGTAATCTGAGAAGTCTTCTTGGATTGCTCAAGTTAGTGGCAGTAAAGGTTACACATAGCGCTCATGCAAAAGGAACCCTTTCTTTCAAAGTATTTACCATGCTTTGGGTACAGAGCATATTTCATTGATAACTATTTCCATCATGATAAAGCCAGTCCAACATGACTTGCGTATAAAGCATATTAGTGGCTTCATGGGTGGGGCCCACTAGAAATTGTTATGATAGGAGCAATCGGACAGCCACCCTTCTCAGGGTCAACAGATTTTTGCAGGGGGCTTTTATCAACTCTACCAGGTTGACTTTTCCCTTGGGAACAACCTGTTGTGTGTCTGGATCATGTGTAGCCATTTATGTTGGTCCATCGTGAACTGTGATGATGATCTATTATCGCATGTTGTGAAAAGACTGAAGTATTAGAGGCATTTAGATATCCGGTATAACAAATTATATTTTAATATTAAAAAAAAGATTGTGGGTGCTTTTTTTTTTTTCCAGTAGACAAATAATTTTGAATCATTCTTGGACAGATGGCCACTTTTGATATACAAAATTTTGATGCTTTTTCTTTTTCTATTAAATCACAGAAGTTTTTGACTTTGAAGGTTTCTTTGAAACCATTCTGTACAATGCCATCATCTTTTCTGTTCACTTCTTTTTTTTCCTACTTTCTTTGCTTTTTCTGTTTCTTTCCTCTCTTCTTTTTTTTCCTCCCCAGGTTGTAATGTTAATAACTTACCCTTACATGGTGATTTAATTTACAGAATGCTGTCACACGTAAGTTTCCTTTACCCTGTGAGCAAATCTGGAAGAGAGGTGTCGGGGTGGCTCGGTCAGTTCAGGGTCCGACTTCAGCTCAGGTCAGGATCTCACAGCTCCTGAGTTTGAGCCCAGCGTTGGGCTCTGTGCTGACAGCTCAGAGCCTGGAGCCTGCTTCAGATTCTGTGTCTCCCTCTCTCTCTGCCCCTCCCCTGCTCACGCTCTCTCTCTCTCTGTCTCTCTCTCTCTGTCTCTCTTTCAAAAAATAAAAAAATAAACAGTAAAAAAAAATCAGGAAAATAGGTAGGGACAGGCTTATTTTCCTATTTTACAGATGGAAATAAGACCCAGAGTTGTTAAGTGAGCCACACAAGACCTCATAACTAGACATGAACCAGCCAGTTTAATAATCTCGGCACCAAAAAACAGCTTGCTCCCAGGCAAGAATTACTTTTTCTTTCTGGAGGCTAAGCAAAACTAGCCCAAAACTGCCATGTAATATTGTGGGAAGAACATGGGTTTTGGAGGCAAACAGTTCTGGGTTAAAATATCCATTCTGCCTACCATCATTCATTTTTTTTCACTCAGAGAATATTCATCAAGTGCCTCCCGTGTGCTATTGCCCTCAGAGGCAGTGGGGATAAACAATGAACAGGAAGATGCACCACTGTTCCAATGAATGAGTTCTTAACAATGAATGACATTCACTGATGAGAATAAGAATAAACTCATCATATATAATGAAATGTTGGGTGAAATATGCTATGAAGACAGTAAAGTGGGGGAAAGAGATAGAGAGATGGTGTGGCAATGTTGGCTAGGGATGATGTGATGTGTTTTAATCCCAGATTTAAGTCTGGGTGGGGCTTGGGGAGTCCTTTGAAAAACTCCCCTTTCATCATTGGGCTTAATCATTCTGTTCTCCCTATTTCGTGTATGTTTGAAATACTTCATAATGAAATGGTTTGTTGTTACTGTTTTTGTTTTTAATGTTAAAGTTTCCCATGAGACTCAAATGGACTTGCTGGGGTTTAAATCACTGAGGTAGAGGGAACACTGAGTGCTAAGTCCCAGAGTCAGGCTAAGCTTGCATTGTTTTCTGGGAAGAGCCAGAAGGATACAGGACTGGGGTGACGCTAGGGTTGGAGAGTAGCCAGGGGCCAGGCCCCACTTACTAGCTGGGTGATATTAGTCAGTTATTTTTTCATTTTGAAATCTCAGCTTCCTCATTTTCAAAATAAGGATAATATTTACCTTTCAGAATTGTTGATCTCTCAAATATCAAATGGAATGATATATGGTTCTCAAACTTGAGCATGCATCAGATTCACCCACAGGCTTTGTTAACATTTAGAAATAAGACCCCACTCCCAGTTTCTGATTTCAGTGAATTGGTGTGGGGCATGAGAGTTTGTATTGTATTTCCTTTTTTCTTCTTTTTGTTTGTTTTATTTCTAACCAGTTGCCAAGTGATGCTGTGCTAGCGGGTTGTGGGGGGGGGGTGGTTCTGACATTGACAGGAGGGAAGTATCATAGGGAAGCAGTGGAAACTGAAAGGTAAGAGTGAGAAAAAAGAATGTCTTAAGACAAAAGCAATGTCCTTTTGAAGACTCACTCTTCCTGATTTTTAAGTTAGTGGCCACTTAGTAGTGAATCTTGACTTCTGAGCTGTGCCCAGAAGTCTCTCTGGTAGAGAAGGGCCACAGGTCACTTACAAAAGTGTTCCCAGTGATCTGCAGTCAGGTCTCCTTGGAGCGTTGGGCCACATCACTATGCCAGTAGACACTGTGACATGCCAACAGAGAGTGTGAAATCAGTGAGCAGAGCTTTGCATCCTCAATTTAGACCAAGTAAATAGTGGTCTGACCTGATCTGGTTAACTGCTTGACTTCTTAGCATTTTAAAACCTGAAGGTCTGGCACTGTGAGAAGGGACTGCCTGCAGTGTGCCTTTGTCCTTTAATAGGTCTTCTAATCAAGGAGTTTGCTCAGGAGCTGACAGCTCTTTTCCAGGGACTGTTCTTTTCTATGCTGTGTACCTACTAAAATATAAAAAGCCTGGCATTCCTAGGAAGTTTTTTAGATCACAAGACTCATGTAAAATTCACTGTTGCTTTTGGTAGCAAGTAACAGAAAAGTGTAGGAACAGTGATTCGCAAGAGGGCTTTATTTTTCTCACTTAACATGTAGGGCAGAGATTAGTAGTTGCTGGTACTGGTTTGGCTGATCAATGATGCCAGTAAAACACTGAGTCTTTTTACTCTTCCTCTTCATGTTTGTTACCTCTTTATTACAAAATAGCTGCTGCAGCTCCGAACATCCATATTCAAACCTATGTAGAAGACCAGGAAAATTATTTGCTGCGTGTACTGCCACAGAGGTTCTCTTAACAAGAAAGAAGGTACTATGTGTTATGCCAAATCTTCTGTTTCTTCTGGCCATTGTATTTTATTATTATTATTTTTTATAGTTTATTGTCAAGTTGGTTTCCATATAACACCCAGTGCTCTTCCCCACAAGTGCCCTCCACCATGACCATCACCCTCCTTCCCCTTTCCCCCTCCCCCTTCCGCCCTCAGTTTGTTTTCAGTATTCAAGAGTCTCTCCTCCTTTGTCTCCCTCCCTCTCCCTAACTCTTTTTCCTCCTTCCCCTCCCCATGGTCCTCTGTTAGGTTTCTCCTGTTAGACCTATGAGTGAAAATCTGTCCTTCTCTGCCTGACTTATTTCGCTTAACATGACACCCCTGAGGTCCATCCACTTTGCTACGAATGGCCAGATTTCATTCTTTCTCGTTGCCGTGTAGTATTCCATTGTATAGATGAACCACATCTTCCTAATCCATTCATCAGTTGATGGACATTTAGGCTCTTTCCATGATGTGGCTATTGTTGAAAGTGCTGCTTTGAACACTGGGGTACTTGTGCCCCTATGCATCAGCACTTCTGTATCCCTTGGGTAAATCCCCAGCAGTGCCATTGCTGGGTCATAGGGGAGTTCTACTGATAGTTTTTTGAGGAACCTCCACACTGTTTTCCAGAGCGGCTGGCCATTGTATTTTACACAAGGTATTTCCTGATTCTCTTCCACTGAATAATTTTTTTATTTTATTTATGAATGGAGCATTAGAAATGTATACACTATGTTTTACATCATGATAAAGAAATGGAGACATTCTTAGAAATGGTTTTCTAAGGGTGTCTCAGTGGCTAGTTGGTTAAGCATCTGACTCTTGATCTATGCTCAAGTCTTGGTGTGAGGATTGTGAATTTGAGACCCGTGTTGGGGTTCTCTTGGGTGAGGAGCCAACATAAAAAAAAAAAAAAAAAAAAAAAGGTTTTCTGGAGGAGCTTCAGGAAAGCCAAGAACCTCTTGAGGAAACTTATTTGGAATCATTTATTGAAGTATTAGTAATCTTAGAAATATATGCAGAGAGTGTATATTTCTAATTTTAAGGAGATCTTATACATCAGTAATAAAAACGTTGCCCAAAGCAAGCTAAGTTTTATGACTTTTCCTATCAAATTGTTTGTACAAACAATGGTACCCAATCCTGATGAGATGCTCCTGTGCTATTGGCAAGAGTATACATTGGTACCAATTCTTAAAGCCTTATAAAAAGCATAAAGAACCTTTACTAAAATCTATCTCTAAGGAAGCTTTCTTAATGAAAAAATTAAAATTATGGACCAAGTTGGTCCATATGAAATAATTATTCCAGCAATATTTACATTTTTAACAATATTTGCAAAAACGACAAGACTAATTAAATTAGGTGATCTCTCCATAGCTTGTTAAAAATAAAAATGCAGTTGTTTAAACCATATTATTCTGATTTTGTAACGTATAGATGTATTTATGTACTTAAAAGGAATATGTGACATTAAAAAATTTTTAAAAAATGGGGGGGGGGCGCCTGAGTGACTCAGTTGGTTAACCGTTTCACTTCAGCTCAGATCATGATCTCACATTTCATGGGTTTGAGCCCCGCATCAGGCTCTGTGCTGACAGCTCAGAGCCTGGAGCCTGCTTCAGATTTCCTGTCTTCCTCTTTCTCTGCCCCTCCCCTGCTTGTGCTGTTTCTTTCTCTCTCTCAAAAATAATAAACATTAAAAAATTTTAAAAAATGTGTAAAATATTACCAATAGATACTTGAGGATTATGGGGTTACATGCCATTTTTTCCTTATTTTTTGGCATTTTCCGATTTTCCTATAATGAATATTATTTCTACAATTATAAAAGTTTCTTTGTTTTTTAAAGGAAAATATAAACGTGAGTATGTTTGCTGAGATCCTTGTCAGAAAGAAAGAAGACTAGGTGAAAAAGTGCCTTGATCCAAGAATATTGGCGGGCTGTTCATTACTTGAAAAGTAGATAGACGAGGGAAGTGTTACTGAGCATTCTGTTCCTCCGGAGTCTTGGTATTTCTCAGTTCTGCCAAGAAGGGAGTGTTAAATGGAAGTTGTAACAATAGTTCATTCTTCTGTATTCACGTAAATGACATCATTTTATTTTTCTCTTTCGAAGAGGGCTTTCTGTTTTTCTTTTCTGTGATATGTATAGGACTGAGGTCACTAAGGGCAGTAGCTAAATTCAGAAGGGGAAGGGAACT
>JAQQST010001258.1:0-13082 GCA_028646485.1 Cryptoprocta ferox | reverse complement strand
CAACCAGCTTGACCTATTTGACATCTACAGAATGACCCATGCCAACAACAGCGGAATACATATCTTCTCAGGTACACATGAATTCTCTAAGACCATATGCTATTCCATAAAACAAGCCTTAAAAATTTCAAAAGATGGAAAAAATCATCACCAAAGATGCAATAAAAACCAAAACCACAACAATCAAATAAAATTTCCCATTTCAAAATGAGTCTGTAAATCAAAATTCCAAAATCTATTAAATCATGGAATGCTAAGAAAGAAAGAAGTAATAATAATTGGGACAGAAGTTAACTTGAGATAAAGTTATGGATAAAGAAGAGTCATACTAAGATTTAAAATATTTTTATTTGGAATAATCAAAGGTAAAAATGAAGTAATGGCACTACTAAAATAATAAAAACTTTTTAAAAGGAGCATTCTAGGACAGATGGAGATTAAAAAAATGGTGCCAAGTGTTAAGGAAAAATTATAATAATTGAGGTAGAAAATAGGATCTTCAAAGGGAATTGATCAGTAGTGAATAAATTACTTAAAACAGCAGTGTTTCCCTTTTCCATTGATTCTTCTGTGTTGATTGAGTCCAGAAATACTGTAAGATTTTTTCTGTTACTTGTTCATTCATCCAGTCTCTCATTCAGCAGATACTCATAAGGATCTACTGTGGCAGGCACTTTTTAAGATGCTCCTGTGGACTTTACACAGTAATTGGAAGAGACACATATTAGTCAAAAAATAAGATAATTTCATTGTGTAATAAGTGATAGTAAAGAAAGAGCACTTCTGTCTCCAAGTGTAGTACAACTTCCGACTATAGGGAAAGCATTCTCAGAAGCTTATCTGGGTCAACAAGTCAGGGTTTGTCTAAGGTTATTCAGCAGGAGAATTGTAAATAGCCCCAGACAGTGAGTGTAGTCCAAGGCCTTTGCTGGCTAGAGAGTGAATTATTATGGTATTTAAAATGTCATTGCACCCGTAAGTGTTTCTGCTTTTGAAAGCATTAAGTAGAATTACAGATATTAAAACCAGAATAAAAAATACAAAAATATAGGATTTAACAGCTGTTAGCACTTTATCAATAAGATTTCCTTACTACCCAGTGCAGATGGAGAATAAATTGAGATAAGAAAACCCAAAGAAGAGGCATGGTCATAGAACAGAGAGAATATTTGATTAAGTTGCTTTTCTATAAAATTTTCCTCATCTTATTTAAACTGGCAGTCTGAGGTCGCACATTTCAAGGATGACTATTATTTATCCAAGTTTATTGAACTGTATTATATAAATGAATAATGGTTTTCTTATTTTGTACGGTCCCTGGTTCATAAATCACACATTCCAACATGCACAGTGACTACTACTGTCCTTTTAAGCCATAAAGTTTATTTTAGGAAGAAAATCCCACCTATTATTTTTTAGTATTAAAAAATATATGTGTATATATATGTGTGTGTATGTGTATATATATATATATATATGTATGTGTGTGTATATATATATATATGTGTGTGTGTATATATATATATGCTATACCCAACATTGGGCTCAAATCTTGAGATTGAGAGTTGCATGCTCTTTGGACTGAGCCAGCCAGATGCTCCCTCAACCCATCTTTTATTTTTTTAATATTTGTTAGCTGCATTTCCAACCAAACTGCACAAATGATCACTGTGATGATCTTTGAAAAGTCATTAGAATAGCTTTCATCCCAGTTTCCTAGCCAACATTAATTTATGTAATTAAATGTAAAACTTCCCAAGGTTCCGGCCTAAGTCTAACCCAAAGTAAATACTATTGTCCAACTTAATCCTGGGAGTAGTGAATTGTACCACATTTCCTATAGAACATGTTAACTACCTCAATAGATAGTATAATAATAGACAAAAATAGACATTTTAGAAGAATGGAATCATTTGAGGAAAAACCACCACTTGTGGGTGAGCCTTTCATACTGTCCCCAAGGGACAAATCAGGAGCGTATTTTTTCCTTTGAGAGATACTCAGTGGCCTCAGGAGGAAGCCAGGGAAAACACCTAAACACAGTAACTAATGCTTAACTGAGAGCACAGTCACATTTATTCAGTGATCTTTATCGGTCCCTTAGGGAAACTCTGACATTGTTGAAAATCATTGCAAGGATATCATGCCCCAGAAAGGTCATCATTCAAATGGCTTCTGCATCTTACAAATATGATAAATAGAGAAGTAGGACACCTTAACTTGATGCTCCAAATCAGAGACTAAATGAATGACACTAATTTTTGTCTTAGACAGGCTGCATTTCAGTCTCAGGCCAACATACAGGGAGGAAGATGAAAGACCAGACAGAGAAGGTCTATACTCTGAGGACTATTCATATGAAATTCTGAAGGAATCCAATGCAGCTGCTTACATATCATAGAATGTGAAAGCACAGGATTACAGTTAAAAGATTTAAGTTCTTTGTATGGCTCTATTATTGTGTGACTTCTAGAAGTTACTTAACATCTAGGCTCCACTTTACCAAGCAGAGTAAATGGGGGGTGATAGCACCTTTCCTTTTGAGTTCACCCTATATCTAGGAAGATAAAGTAATGGGGATAAAGCCAATGATGAAGTTAAAACTTCTGCACTTCTGCAGAAATGTAATCTCACTACCCAAAGAGGTGAGTTCAAGAAGGTTTTATAGGAATCAGTGACAAATCTTTCTCAAGGTAGTATTTGCCATCTATACATGCATACTTTTTGTAGGTCTCTTTCCTATAACATTATAAGCAATCAGTACAGAATTTAAAAAGAACTGTGTCTCAAGTAAGTTAGTGACTCTCAGGAAAAAGAACAGCTATGAGTCCACACAGACTTAGAGGAATCCCAATCTTGTGTAAGAAATTCAGCACATACACGCAACATTCCTAAAGACCTTTCAAGTGGGGGACTGCACACCTCAAAGTCCTTAGCTATTATATCTCCACATCCCATCTCAAGCTGCCCACTACCACTAACCTTTCTGCCCTATGTGTGGCTGTTCACTTTTTTTTTTTTTTTTACATAGAAAAGGATAATGTATTGACTCCTGCCAGGAGAAGAGGTGACAGTGGCATCTTTTTTTTCTTTTTTTAATAAAATAGGGTCTACTGGGCCAAGTGTTTGGCTAAGTGTCTCTATTTTTAAAACTGTCAGTTTCTGCTCCCCTGCCAGTCCCACCTCCTATCTTCTGCCAATAAATTTTTATAAGAATGATAAGTTCATGGAAGGTACACTTGATGAGCTCTCTACCAAAATGACAAACAAGTTTTTAGCACAGGAAACTCTTTTGTTATGCACTCTTGTCTGTATATAGTTTTTTGCTAGGTAACATTTCAAGAATAGATCAGAAACCAAGGGTGCTCATTTCAAAGATTACTCTGTAAGAATTGTGGAATCACTATATTATACTCCTGAAACTAATATAATGCTGTATGTTAACTATACTGAAATTTGAAATTAAAAACAAAACAAAGACTATTCTATAGAAAGCATCTTTGATATTCCCTGAGAAAGCTTTACCTACCTATTCTTTAGAGAAACTGCTTCCAACTAAATGGAAAAGAATATAAACTTTAATTGTAATCTACTTGTAAGCAGAAAAAGAACGTATTAAGTGTTAACCATAACATTTTTTTTCTTCATTGAAAAAAAATTGCATTGACCTATATTCTTGTCTTCCCTTTGAGATCGAGACATTATCCTGCTCAAAACCCTGCAATGCTCTCAGTGGCCTGCACAATAGAGTTGGAGCTGTCAGATGGTCAAGGAACTTCTTGATTAGTCTCAACTGTTTGGTCTTAAACTTCCTGTTTCCCCATCCTTCCTCCCACAGCACACTGCACTAAATTACTCCTCATTAAAACAGTCCTACCTCAGAATACAAGTACAGATTTACTCACATAGTTTTATCTAGTACACTTTCCATTCTTGCTACTTACTAAAATCCTCCCATTTCTCAAAAGCCAGCTGGAGGTCATGTCCATGAAACCTATCCCAGCTTCTTTTGTTGAAATTTAATCTCACCTTCCTCTCTACTCGCATGATTTTGTTTATTTCTTTGATGGTACTTCTTTGTTTTTTTTAGATAATTATGTATTTGATGGTCCAACCCAATAGCTTGTATGGTCCTTAGAGCAAGAGACCCTGATTTGTTCATTTCTGTTTCACTGACACAGCCTAAAAGATCCTTGAGTATTTATATACAGGAATTGCCAAAAGGAGACCTTTTCATAAATAAAGAATGAGTTTAAGAGAGAGATTTACAAGAGTGATGATTCTGGGACGATCTGGTGACCCATATAATATTTTGCTCTGTCTTGTCCATTCGCACTCTCCCTTTCTGGAAGGAATACTAGTAAAGTTAAAAACCCTGGGAAGCACAGATAGCCAGAAGAGTATATGTGGCCATTAACTCACACAGTAATGTCGTTTCTAGTTAGGTTTATAAACGCATCTGTCCCATGTAGTTACTGGCTAGATAAAGTTCTTTGATATCCAAGGTCCCTCAAGAAGGCTTCACTTTTTAGTTTAAATACTGAAGAAAAAAAACCCCACTGTCATTTATGGGAAAATGTTAACAGATGACTGAAACAAAACACAATGTTCATTTTGTCATGCATGATCTATCCTGTGCATCCATGATTTTGCCTTAGAGCCTGTTAAGGCAAGCCGTCTAGAAGTACATTTTATCTAATCACAAGTTCTGCGTGTCTGAAAAATACTGAGGTTCAGTGCTCTGGGCTATCAACACAGGAGCCGTAGCTATTGCCTGAAGGCTGGTTGAAATGTATAGAAGCAAAAGTCCCAACAGGCCAGATAAATTTTCTGTCTTTCTTTCTCCTGAAATCTTTTCAAGTGATATTTTCTTTGCCTGGAAGTGTCCCCTATCCTTTTATTTGTTTATTCATTTAAATACGAACATTTTAAGTATTTAAAATTTAAATGTAACATTTAAATATTAATCCTATCTGTATATCTCATTTTGAGTATTTTGACTCTGACTCATAGGTTTATGTTACATACAACCTATTTATTGTGTGTATTTACACAGCTTTAAAAGACAGTACATTTGGGGCACCTGGGTGGCCCAGTCGGTTGAACAGCTGACTTACGATTTTGTCTTTGGTCATGATCTCATGATTCGTGGGATGGAGCCGCACGTCGGGTCTGCACTGACAGTGAGGAGCCTGCTTAGGATTCTCACCCTCCCTCTCTCTCTGTCCCTATCCTCCACAATCACACACTCCCTCTCTCTCAAAATAAATAAACAGTTTTAAAAAAGACATTACACTAAATATAAGATGAAAGTTTTATGTCCGTCTTATTGTTTCAGAGAGGTGATAAGAGAAACCAATATATAATAGACTTAATAGACATTCCGATTGATAATACACTATTTTACAAGTGTAGAAAAAGTTATCAATAGCCAAGTATAATCACCAACATAATCTAAGAAATTGGTAAGAAAACATACAAAAGAGAGAAAATATATAGGGTCTGAATTAATTCCTTTGCTTAGGATGTAACGTGATGAATCTTGGTTTCCAAGTGCCTTGTAAACTTTGAACTTCCTTCATGACCAAATTTCTATAAATCCATGAAGCCTTCATAGTGATTTCTAACTTTCTTGGGCACCAATCATAAAAGTCAGTTCAAATCCAAAACTTTATTGCCTAACACCTCAACATGCTCATATATATACCTTCACACTGCAAGCCATGATGATGGGGTAGTTTCATTCCATGGCTGGGGAAGTGTCTGACAGAAGCAAGCAAAAAGAAGGTAAGGTGCCTAACCTAAAAAAAGAAGGTATTTCTGTACACAGGGTCCTGGCTTTAATTTAGCTATGGAAAAAAAAAAGAAGGGTCTTGTAATTATTAAATTGTGCTGCCGGGACTATTTTAGAATCTCTATATTTTTCTCACATCTGTCTGGATAACATGGAATCACTTATGTCTATAAAATCCAAGTACACATTTGATAGTTTCACGAGAATGTTGCTGAAGTTCACCACTTACTTTATATTCATCCAAATGCTGTATCCTGTACTTCCACCTTCAGGTTCATTAACTTCCACACAGATGTGTATCTACTTGATATATGACTGACCCTGCTTATCTAACCTAAGGGTTTGATCTTTTGCTACAGTATGCCCATCTCGAAGAGATGTTTACAGGTAGGATCCTGGCCAGCTGGGAACATTCATCCTTAAACATACCAACTCACTGAGACAGAAATGCTCAGAGAATCCATTCCACAAGGTGAAAAAAGAAGTTAAATCAATAATAAGTTGGTGATACATCATCTTTAAAATATTATATTTTTTGACCTGGCATAATACTTCTCTAAGCTGAATCTCCTACTCTGTTGAAGATTGCCCATCTGTGCTCATTAGTGTTAAAGAAGAAATGCCTTTAGGAGACAAAATGCCATTCTGTAGTTACCAAAAAAAAGTGCTTACAACATTTCTTTACATAAAGATACCTAATACTTACAAAACCATTTACTTGTTTTCAAATCACTTTGATGTAGGTGATTTGCCAAACATCCACTAAGAGTAGAATAAGGACAAGGTCTTTTCATATGCATGTGAAGAAACACAGTGGAAATACCATATTTCTCTGAGGGGTAGAGTTAGGATTAACTCAAAGACTTTGGACCCTGTACCATGGGTTTAATTTTTTCATGTAATGATACTGAAGTTTGTTTATTACAAGCCTTTATGTAATTTTCCTGATTTTCTCTTTTGGACCATTTGTTAAGTAAGCATTTGATATATACCTTGTATGTGTAAGGCATACCTTTTCCCTAAATTATGGGCATTATGCATACATATATCGGTGTGCATAGGGAGTGGCCGGCTTTACAACTGTTTTCAGTGTCTTTCTCTCTGTCTAGCGCCACCTCAGAATGGAAATGGTTACTGTCCAATCCCTTTGCTCTTTATGCTAACACTTCCTAATAGTAGTCTCCTTATAGATTTTACTATGATTTCCTCTTTGCAGTATCCTTAGATCCACTCATTCACAATATAGTGACGTTCCCTAACACTTAGTCTATGAACTACTAGTATTCTGTGAAATGTTAATAAATATTTCATATTTTTTTAAAACAGAATTTTGTGTAGAGATCAGCTTGGAAATCTTGCAGTAATAAAGTTAAACAGAATTCTTGATTCAGGACTACTTTAGAACATATAATATATTAATGTGCTTTGCCTCAAGAGGCAGGTCATATGTATGTTTTTCCCAAAATTATTTGATTTAAAAACTCTTTTTGAGGAATATTTAAAGATCCCAGATTTCTACAGTGCATATTTTGGGGAGATCTCCTAATAGTGTCCGAGCCATTTATTAGTTTGACATTTCTCACGTCTCCAGGGAACCACTGTTGTTTTATAATACTATATCTTGAAAACACTTTATTATTACACTGGACATTAATCAAAACTCAATCTTAGGGCCTTTTGTGGATTTCTTTTCTATCTTCTTTAGACACAAAAAATAAATATATTTAGGAATTATTTCATATTAGTTGAGGGAACTTACCAGAATTTTATTGATGTGGTAGTATTTAATGTTGTTAAAAAAAAAAAAAAGCAGTCTGTTAGAATGGCTTAATGTTTAGGGAATGGATTTTGGAGTCAGACCTGAATTTGACTTTCACATCCAGTTCTTAATAGATAATGTGATTTTTATCAGTCTCAGATTTTTATCTGCAAAATGGGGATAGTGATATCTCCTTCACTGCTTTTTTTTTTAATAAACATTACAAGAAACAATATATATAAGCCATATAGTCTAGTGCCTGCCACAGAGTTAGCAAATGTGGTTGAAAAAAGTTTGTTTTTTTATGCGTACGTTTTCTATTGTACATTTGCAGTAAAAAATTTTTCTTTCTTTTGGTCCAGCAATTTTATTTCTCATATGCCATCCAAGGCAGGACATGGAATATTTTATGTGTCTTTACAGCAGTTATAATAGAGAGCTTTATTAGGCTGGTGCACTCATGTGCCAGCTACAGTGGTTTTGGCTGCTGATGGGTCACACCCATACCTTTTTTTTTTTTTTTTTTTTACATTTACCTTTGGCTGACAGAGCCATTTTGACATGGCTGAGAAGTAATTCATTCCTCCTCTCCCCAAAGCAGGCAATGGATAACGCTTGAATGATGTGGTAGATAAGAGTCAATCCTCTCCACTCTGGTGGGGTAATCTCAGTGCTAAAATTTACACTCCAAATCTCCCCCTTGGAATAAGCTCAGGATAGACTTCTTTTGCATCCACAACTTTGCCTACCTTCTCTCCTACCCTGTTCTGCTTTTCTTACTCCCCTGTAAGATTCTTCTGCGAACACACCTCCCATATAAGGTTCTGCATTCGAAGAGATGGTGGGGACCCTGGGTAGTTTAGTCGGTTAGGCGTGTGACTTGGGCTCAGGTCATGATTTCGCTCTGTGCTGACAGAGCCTGCTTCAGATTCTGTGTCTCCCTCTCTCTGCCCCTCCCCTGCTCATGCTCCATCTTTCTCTAACTCTCAAAAATGAATAATGTAAAAAAAAGAAAAGAGATCCTGAAATTGTGTCTTCTCCAACTGATTATCATAATCCATTTTGTTAGAAACAAGTACTTATTTAGTATCATACTATACCCAAGACTTCATGCTAGGTTTTAGGATCCCTGAGAATCAGAAAATTCCATTTCTCTGCTGAGAAGCATGGGGTTTTTAAGATCATGATAATCTCCTTCCCCATTTTTACTGTGAATACAATTCTGTGCTTCTCTTTTTTTTCATTAAAAACTTCTGGTATGTAAAAATAAGTAAATTCTTGTTTCCAAATTATTCTAAAATTAGGTAATATGTACAGGGCGAGATTTTTCTTCACACAGCTCAATTCCTGAATGACTCTGGCACAACCTACTTTTTGCAGGGTTTTCTCAGAGAATCTTTATTCATTAGAATCGCTGCCAAATTACCTTTAAAGTTAGTGGCCTCTGAAAAGTTAAAAGAAGAAATTCTTTTTCTCCTACCACCAAACAGATCTTCCTTATCAGATATGTAGGATTTCTTTTTTTATTTTTTAATTTCTTTTATTAAAAACAATTTTTTTACATTTATTTATTTTGGAGAGACAGCGATGGAGCACAGGTGGGGGAGGGGCAGAGAGAGAAGGAGACACAGAATTCATTCAAAGCAGGCTCCAGGCTCTGAGCTGTCAGCACAGAACCCGATGCGGGGCTCGAACTCATGAACCGCGAGATCCTGACCTGAGCTGGAGTTGGCCGCTTAACCGACTGAGCCACCCAGGCGCCCCCAGATATGTAGGATTTCTCAAGGTGTTCTGAAATAATTTTCAAGGTAGGATTTCAAACACTAAAGTCTACTGAATCTTTTCTAAATGTGCTTTGCCTCCAATCTGTTGAAGATTACCAGAAAAATTAGTTTCTATTGCTTCCCCTCAATATGTTTCCACATCTTCTGCATCCTCCCTTTATTTTGTTTTAATTTTTTTAATGTTTGTTTTTGAGAGAGAGAGAGAGCGTGAGCTGGGAAAGGACAGAGAGAGAGATAGAGGGAGAGAGAAAGAATGTGAAGCAGGCTCCAGGCTCTGAGCTATCAGCACAGAGCCCAATGTGGGGCTCAAACTTGTGAACCATGAGATCATGACCTGAGCCGAAGTCCGATGCTTAACAGATTGAGCTACCCAGGCACCCCTGCAACCTCCCTTTAGAGCTGCATCCTTGAAATCTTTATTTTGTTACTTTCATAAAGCCTATCATACAGAACTTTTATGACTCATCAGAAACAGCCTTTGAGGCTTTGCAACAAGTTTTTTACCTTTCCTAAAGAAGGCCTAATGATTTAAAAAATTACACTGAGATAACAAAAATGTTTCGCTTTTTAAACAAGTTTATTTATTTTGAGGGAGAGAGAGAGAGCACAAGCAGGGGAGAGGCAGAGAGAAGGAAAGAGAGAATTCCAAGCAGTCTCATGCTGTCAGCACAGAGCCTGATGTGGTGCTCCATCTCATGAACCATGCTGTATGGCCTGAGCTGGAACCAAGAGTCGGATGCTTAACCGAATGAGCCACCAGGTGGCCCAAATGATTCATTTTTGCTTGCTGTGTTACCCTCACTCTGAAGAATTTCTTACCAAAGTAGCTACGAATGAATGAATGAATCAGAATGAATGAATGAATCATTTATGAATCATAAATCCATAGAGAAAACAATAAGAAAGATAAATGAGCCAAGTTGTATTCTTTCTGCATGGATTACTTTGCCAGTTACGTCTTTGGTGGGATACTCAGTGATAGTAAGAACAATACATACATATAAGATACTAGCTTTCATTCCAATTCAACAGTTCTGTTATATCTGCATAAAATAAAATTTTTCCTCATTGAGACACAGGTACATCAAAGCGGTTGTCTAAACCCACACCACTAGTAAATAAAGGAAGACTCTCTGTCCAACCCACGTCTTTGGGCTCTTGGTCTAGGGCTTTTTATAGGACTCTAGCACTACCTGTGGTATCAGTTTTCCTGCATATGAGCTCACATAATTCTTTGTGCCTCTTTTTAAAATTTTTTTAATGTTTATTTATCTTGAAGGAGAGAGAGACAGCATGATCGGAGGAGGGGCAGAGAGAGAGAGAGAGAGGGAGACACAGAATCCAAAGTGGGCTCCAGGCTCTGAGCTGTCAGCACAGAGCCCGACTCCAGCTCACGAGCCATGAAACCATGACCTGAGGTGAATTCGGATGCTTAACTGACTGAGCCACCCAGGCACCTCTTTTTGTGCCTCTTATTCTAATACTCTTTCTAATTGGTATACAGTTATGTAGTATGGTTATTTTTTTTCTTACTAAAGTGTGTGCTCCTTAATTTCTCAGAGCAAGGGCTGCATCTTACCAATTTCTTCTTTTTAAAATGTTTTTTTAAATGTTTTTTTATTTATTTTTGAAAGACATAGAGAGACAGTGTGAGCAGGGGAGGGTCAGAGAGAGAGGGAGACACAGAATCCAAAGCAGGCTCTAGGCCCTGAGCGGTCAGCACGCGGGCTCGAACCCACGAACCATGAGATCATGACCTGAGCCGAAGCCGGACACTTAACCCACTGAGCCACCCAGGCACCCCACCAATTTCTTCTTTTTAAAAAATCTTCCATACTTCATAAGGTAGAACTTAATAATTGTTGACAAATTTCAGTGAATGAACCCCAGGGGACCTGGACTGCATTTATTTATCTCAGAATAAATCCTGAAGAAAGTTTAGCAGTGGGTTTTGATGTGGTTTGGCTAGCTTAATTGTCTAATGCAGAAATCTTAAACCTTAAACCAGACTACCTATTGTTTTGACGTAGTCTCTCCCTCCTTAACATATTTATTCCAGTTAGCTGATAAACTCACAGAGGTCAAGTTTGGAGCACAGCTCCACTGTTCAGTGAAGAGAGTAGAAATGTTCACAGTAGGTTCTTAGTAAATGCTCTTCCTGATGATGGTGATGATGCAGAGTTTATCATTTACATGTAAGTTCTTGTACGATGAAATGTTTCCTTACGACAAAACTTGTAGTGATCTTAGGGACTAGAGTCTGTGCTTCCTGTCTGGCACTAATCACTATGATGACTAGACACTGGGCTGTGACAATGGCTTGCAGGCAGGAATTAGCATGAGAACAGTCCTTTTGTGAACATGCAGAGAGGTCAATAAGTACATGATTATAAATTAGCTTGGTGGACTAGTGTGGTCATTAGCTGGGTCGAGTGTTCCTATTTCATATAATTGTTTGCTGCACCTGAATTAATTTGAGTGTTTAAATCCTGCATATTAATTCTGTGCTGCAGGATGTAAAGCTTTGGACTAATCCCTTTAATACTCTTTAGTATAAACACCTTAATCAAGCAACAGCTTTATAATTAGTTCTACTTACAGGCTGGATATAATTTACTAGTTTTACAGCTCATAAGTTACTGCAACTTTTTAATCATAGTAATTATGCTTTAGAATATAAGCATAAACGGACTTTTCTAGTTTGTTCCAAGAATGAAACCAAGGCAGTCAAAATCAGGAGATTAATAAAATCCAATATATGGATACACTTTGTATTTTTATGGCAGCTCAAGATCACTCATCCTTGGAATTTAATCACCAGATTAAGGTAGGCTATTGAGCTGAGAAGGTGATTTTTTTCTTTAAAAGGAAGTACAATTCTCTATATATTACATATTTCTTTTGTTGGGTGTGAAAAATGCTGACGTGATTTAATTTTATCGCAGCAGTGAGCGCTCTGACAATATCCCTCTCCTGTACTAAACCTAGTAAGTAAATAATGGTTTAGCTACTAAGGATGTGCTGATCCATTTTTCTTTTTATATGTTTTTTTCCCTGAGGATTTTAAAGTACAAATCATTTCTGGCATAAAGAACATTTGTATGGTCAGGCTACACAGTTTAGAGGCAGTACTTTAAATTAAATCTTAAATAGGCATTTAAATTAATTTATTAAGACAGTTATTTATATAAATTAAAGGAAAATTAATGATTTAAAACTCCTCATTGAGGGGCACCTGGGTGGCTCAGTCGGTTGAGCGTCCGACTTCGACTCAGGTCATGATCTCACGGTTTGCGGGTTCGAGCCCAGCGTCAGGCTCTGTGGTAACTGCTAGCTCAGACCCTGGAGCCTGCTTCAGATTCTGTCTCTTTCTCTTTCTGCCCCTCCCCTGTTCACGCTCTGTCTCTGTCTCTCAAAAAAAAATAAATGTAAAAAAAATTCAAAAGAAACCTCCTCATTGAAATTTAGAAATATTATAAAAGATATAATATTGTTACTAAAATTTCAGTGAATATACTTTGTTGGTTAATCCATTTAAATGGATTATAATATAATCCATTTAATCACTGTTGGCCATTCTGGTACAAGTTGAATACATAGGTACTTTTTTTTTTTTTTTTGAATATTAAATACCAAAACACACATTTTATTTATTTATTTTTTCACTTCCATTAACATGTTTATTTGGGGATATGATTTTTTTAAAAATATAAACATTATTTTTAGAACAGTTTTTTTTTTTTTT
>JAQQST010001257.1:0-13084 GCA_028646485.1 Cryptoprocta ferox | reverse complement strand
GTCCCTCCCGTAGTGGTGTTGAAAAAATGGTGCAGAGACCAATGGTGGACGTGCAGGATATTCATGCCTTTGCAACAGCACTATGCGGAAGGCACTGCTCAGGAGCGTCTTGCTTGGCTACGTGAGCACTTTCTGGAAACACACCCATGGAAGTGTTCAGGAATGTTTCCTACTCATCTCTGTGAATCCTCACTGTGGGGAAGCTTTCATTCCACTGAAATGTTGCTACTCGAAGATAGTAGTGTTTAAACCTTTGCAAATATCCATGCGGGAAGTGTTTTCAAACCACTCTGTGAAACAACCCTTTTTGGAAGGCACCATTCAGTGAGCATCGTGTTTCACTCAGTTAGTAGTGTTTGACATAAGAAGCATGGTCGTTTGGTTTAACTGTGTTATCCTCACCTCTAAGTGAGGTGAGGTAAGAAGACAGTGGGATACGCCCTGTTCAATTAACTATTGTTTCCCCATGTGAGTCATTTTGGAAGACAAGTGTTGAACACTTACGGGACATGCCGTTTACTCGACTCAGGCACCCGACACTAGATGGTAGGTATTATTCAAGTAGCCTCCTGCTTCACTATCTTGGTAAAGTGAAAACCCAGGAGAGGAGGTACATTTAAGTATTTTCCACCAAATTCTGGGAGGCAATTCAGTTGGGAAGGCAGCATGCAATGACTCTCCTGTTCATACTATATTAGCCTCTGCAAACGTATGCAGAGAATAATGAGACAGGTGCTGTACACTCAATTCTGTCAGGGGACGTGGAGAAGAAATCATTCAGTAAGCATTTTGTTTCCCCACGTTTGAGCTGTTTGAATAACATCCATGGAAGTATAAGTGAATGTTACATGCTCACCTCTCTCAAACCACAAAGTGGGAACACTCCATTCATCTAATGTCCTTTTCTCACTGGTTGAGTAGTACTTCAATAAATTGCGGAACCTATTTAAGGAGGACACTCATCACAATCTATGAAAATCCACTGTGCTGGAGGTTTAATTCTCTTAACTTGATTCAGGATGTAAATTATGTTATATATTACATGCAGGGTAGTTAAAGTAAGTGTTTTCTCATGGACTATGGAAAAGAACACTGTGAGGAACACATCTCAATTAATGACTCGGTTCCCTTCTTTAGTTGTGTTTGAAAATGTGTGAAGGCCAATGAAGGAACTGCAGCAAACTCAGCTCTGTGCAACAACGCTGTATGGAAGGTATCACTCAGTTCATATAGTGTTTCACTGAGTTCGGAGAGTTGGAAATCCTGTGCAAGAACCAATGACGGAAGTGCGATCATCTTAATGCTGTCCAGTGTGCCAAAGGCATCATTCAGGTAGCGTGTTGTTTCACCTAGTGAGGAGAGTGGGAAAACTCTTGCGTGGAAGTAGAAGATAAGTGATTTCCACTCCTCAGCATGAAGGAACACTGTGGGGAAATCATCATTCAACTACCATCAAGCTTCACAGAAAAAGAAGAGATTGAAATGTTTCTGGAGGGCAATGAGGTAAGTGTAGAGTACTCATCTCTGTGAACCCACATTATGTAAAAGGCTTCATTCTTTCAGGTAGCAATGTGTTTCCTTAGATCGTACTGATATCAACCCCATGGACAGAAGGGTAAAGTGTCTCCTAAACATCGGTGAAGGAACACTGTGAGGCACTCATCATTCAAAAGACCTCTTGTGTCAGAGTATTAGTGGGGCTTGAATACATGTGCGGAGACTACTGAGGAAATGCACTAACCTGAACTTTGTGAACAACCCGGGGCGGAAGGCATTCTTCACAGAGCGTCTTGTTTCACTCAGAACTGTTTGAAAACACACGCGTGGAAGTAAAAGATAAGTGTTTTAAACTTAACTCTCTGAATGAGCACTATGGGGAACATACCATTCAATGAACATCTTGTTTTCCTTCCATTGTGGTGTTGAAAACGTGGTCAGACTCCAATGAGGGTAGTGTAGTTAGACTCCAGTCTTTGCAACAACACTGTGTGGAAGGCACCATTCAGTAGCTTCTTGTATGCTACTTGAGTACTATCTGGAAACACAACCAAGGCAGTGACCGGGAAGGGTTTCCTACTCACCTCTGTGAAACAACAGTGTGGAAAAGTTATCATTCCACTGACCTCTTGCTTGTCGAACATAGGAATGTTGAAACCTGTGCAAAGACCCATGGGAGAATTGTAGTCTAGCCACACCAAGAAACCACCCTGTGCGGAAGACACCATTCAGTGAGCATCGTGTGTCACTCAATCAGTAGTGTTTGTTACAACATGCATGGCCTTTTGGTGTAACTGTGTTATCTTCACCTCTGGGAAAGAAGACAGTGGAAAACACACCACTCAAGTAAACTATTGTTACCTCATGTGAGTCATCTTGTAAAACAACACGTGTGGAAACCTTTGCAAGAAGTGATGTTTACTCGCCTCTGGCATACGACACTGGATGGATGGTATAATTCAAGTAGCCTCCTGCTTCACTAACCTTGTAAAATTTGAAAACACATGAGAGGACGTACAAGTATTTTCCACCCAACAGTGGGAGGCAATTCAGTTGGGAAGACTACATTCAATAGTAGTCTAGAACTACATCCTGTTCATGGTATAGTAGCCTTTGCAAATGTATGCAAAGAATAATGAGGCTGGTGGTGTACACTTAAGTCTGTCAGGGGACATTGTGCAGAAGGCATCATTGAGTAAGCATTTTGTTGCCCCATGTTTGACCTGTTTGAAAAACATTCATGGAAGTAAAGAGGAATATTATATGCTCACCTCTCTTAAACCACAAAGTGGGGAACACTCTATTCATCAAATGTCCATTTCTCATTAGGTGAGTAGTGTTGAAAACAATGGGGAACCCAATGAGGGAAGGACACTCATCACAACTCTATGAAATTCCACTGTGCTGGAGGTTTAATTACCTACCAACTTGTTTCAGGTCGTAAATTTTGTTACACATTACATGCAGGGAAGTATAAAGTAAGCGTTTTCTGATGCACAGTGGAAAAGAACACTGTGAGGAAGACATCTCACAATTTACGACTCAGTACCCTACTTTAGTTGTGTTTGAAACGTGCAAAGGCCAATGATAGAAGTGCAGCAACCCAGCTCTATGCAACAATGCTGTCATTCCGTTCCCATCTTGTTTCACTGAGTTCAGAGTTTTGGACATCCTGTGCAGGAACCAATGACAGAAGTGTGATCATCTCAATGTTGTGCAACGACACTGTGCTGAAGGCATCATTCAGGTAGTATGTTGTTTCACCTATTAAGTAGAGTGTGAAAACTCTTGCGTGGAAGAAAAGATGAGTGATTTGCACTCCACAGTGTGAAGGAACACTGTGGAGAATGCATCATTCAACAACCATCTTGTTTCACAGAGAAAGAAGAGATTGAAACGTTTCTCTTGGGCAATGAGGTCAGTGTAGAGTACTCATCTCTGTGAACCCACATTATGAGAAAGGCATCATTCTTTAAGTTAGCAAGGTGTTTCCTTAGATGGCACTGATATCAATCCCATGCACAGGAGGGTAAAGTCAATGTCTCCTAAACATGGGTGAAAGAATACTGTGAGGCACGTATCACTCAACTGAACACTTGTTTCACTATGTTAGGGGGGTTTGAAAACATGTGTGCAGACAACTGAGGAAAGTGCACTAATCTGAACTTTGTGAAAATCCCGGTGCAGAAGACATCCTTCAGGGAGCATCTTGTTTCACTCAGTTAGAACTGTTTTAAAACACATGCGTGGAAGTATAAGATATATGTTTTAAACTCAACTCTCTGAATGAGCACTTTGGCGAGCTAACATTCAATAAAAATCTTCTTTCCCTTCCATAGCGGTATTGAAAAGGCGGTGAGAGTCCAATGAGGGAAGTGCAGTACACTCAACTCTTTACAACAACACTGTACAGAAGACACCATTCAGTAGCTTCTTGCTTTCCTACGTTCTTACTCTCTGGAAGCACATCCATGGCAGTGCTCGGGAAGGGTTTCCTACTCATCGCTGTGAAACTACAGTGTGGGGAAGGTGTCATGCCACTGAACTCTTGCTTCTCAAACATAAGGGTGTTGAAATCTATGCTAAGACCCATGCGGGAAGTGTAGTCCAGCCACTCTGTGAAAGAACCCTCTATGTAAGGCACCATTAAGTGAGCATCGGGTTTCACTCAATTAGTAGTGTTTGATATAACAAGCATGTCTGCTTGGAGTAACTGTATTATCCTCACCTCTGGGAAAGAAGACAGTGGGAAAAGCACCATTCAAGGAAACTATTGTTTCCCCATGTGAATCAACTTGGAAAACAACACGTGTGGAACCCTTTTCGGGATGTGCCCTGTATTCGCCTCTGGCATATGACACTGGACGGTATGTGTCATTCAAGTAGCCTCCTGCTTCACTAACCTGGTAATGTTTGAAAACACAGGAAAGGAGATACAAGCTAAGTATTTTCCACCCAACTCCGGGAGGCAATTCAGTTGGGAAGGAAACATGCAACGACTATCTTGTTCATGCTATATTAGCCTTTGCAAACATATGCAGAAAATAATGATGCATGTTCCGTACACTTAAGTCCGTGAGGGGACATTGTGCCGAGGCCATCATTCAGTAAGCATTTTGTTGCCCCATTTTCGACCTGTTTGAAAACAACCATGGAAGTATAGGGGAATTTGAATACACTGAGGAACCCATGAAGGAATAACACTCACCAGAACTCTGAAAATCCACTGTGCTGGAGGATTAATTCACTTAGCAAATTGTTTTAGGACATAAATTATATTATACAATACATGCAAGGAAGTATAAAATAAGTGTTTTCTGATGCACTGTGGGAAAGAACCCTGTGAGAAACACATCTCACAATTAACGACTTGGTTCCCTACGTTAGTCACCGTCCTACACTGTTGGTGGGAATGTAAACTGGTACAGCCGCTCTGGAAAACAGCGTGGAGGTTCCTCAAAAAACTATCAATAAAATTCCCCTATGACCCATCAATAGCACTGCTGGGGATTTACCCAAGGGACACAGAAATGTGGAAGCATAGGGGCACATATACCCCACTGTTTGTAGCAGCACTTTCCACGATAGCCAAATCATGGAAAGAGCCTAAATCTCCATCAACTGATGAATGGGTTAGGAAGATGCGGTTTATCTATACAATGGAATACTACATGGCAATCTGACCATATGTAGCAAAGTGGATATACCTCGAGGATGTCATCCTAAGGGAAAGAACTCAGGCTGTGAAGGACAGATACCATCTTTTTTCACTCATAGGTCTAACAGGAGAAACCTAACAGAGGACCATGGGGAGGGGAAGGAGGAAAAAGAGTTAGGGAGAGGGAGGGAGGCAAATCATGAGAGTCTCTTGAAAACTAGAAACAAACTGAGGGCGGAAGGGGGAGGGGGAAACTGGAAGGGGGGTGATGGTCATGGTGGAGGACACTAGTGGGGAAGAGCTCTGGGTGTTACATGGAAACCAACCTGACAAGAAACTATAAAGTTAAGGAAAAATAAAAATCAAACATGAAAAAATAAATAAATTATAAAGTTATGTTTACATATTAGGTCAGAATTTTAAAATATTCACAATTTTATTCTACCGAATTTTGGCTTAATAATATTCTATATTTCATGCCAGTATTTTAACTTTGAATTTAAAATTTTACATATTTGTAATTATAGACAAAATATAACTCTGTATTCTCTACAGATAATTATTATACTACCAACATTTACCACCAACATTTACCTATCCACCATTTTGAGTCAGAAAATAATGTGTCTTTCAGAGGATCTACTCTATAGATTTGTTCTAAATTGATCTCCCTCCTAACTTTTTTTGGTTGTCTATATTAATTCATGCATTTACATATGTTTGTTTTTAAAATACAGGCATGCTTATATTTTTCTTTTGACCACATATTACGGTACATTCTTAGAAGAAGTTTAAAAAAGGGGGAGGAATGTTGTGGAAATTATTGGTGTCATGTCCCTTTTATGCGGTATTTCAATACTGAGACTGAGGTTGTAGCATCCTCCCATTTCTGAAGGTACAAAAGATTTATATGGGAGAGAATGGCAGAAAACGCCCCACTATCTGAAGACCGCAAATCTTGGTACAATGATGATATAAGTTGGTGAGCCGTGAGCAAACTCTAAAATGAATGAGCATTTACTGAAAATTATGAATGTAATTAGAAAGAATATTCAACCAAAAAAAACTTCTGTGGAAGGATATATACTTGGGAGAAAAGAAATCATATATTGTTTCACTTTGCTTATTTGTGCCTACTATTTAAGTATAGCCTCTTTTAAAATCCCAATACTTATACTGTTGTATAAATATGTAAACTTGCTTGCCACCAATCGCGTTACTTAAAGATTTTACCAGTCAGTCATCTATGTTGTTTCCTCATGCATTTGAAACCTAGAGACCTCTGCAGATAAAAAGGTGTCTTACATCACATGAGACTTCCATTAAAGTTACAATGAACGTACCATGCTCCCAACCCCAGGATTTTCTCTAGTTCACATTTTCCCATCTTAGAAACATGTTCATCAAATGACTCTCTGACACAAAAATATTAAAACTAGGTATGAGAGTGCAAGTCCCTGTTCCCAGATTTTGCATCTTTTCCTGTGACCAGCCAGACTTACTAAGTGTGCCCTTGGTTACGGTACCACTCATTTGTAAAGCAAAACAAAAATATGCAAGAAATACCCAAAGGAATTCTAGAAATGCAGAAATCACAGATAAACTGCCAAAAAGAACCACAACTGCTTTATCCCAGAATGTTTTATCCACAGGCTCTTCCTGAATCCACTGGTCACACCTCTGGTCCCTGTCCAGCAATGCCCATGATCTTGGCTGCAGCTGTCTTCTGTATCTCTTTGAATGTCACTCGTTGGAAGGAAGTCTGCAAACATGGAAGAAAGGAGAACTCCGAAGAAGACAGAACTCAACAGAAACAACAAAATTCTGATCCAGGGCTTGACAAGCCACTTGTATCAATTTATTGGTTTCAGCCTCATTTTCTGCCACTCTCTGAGGTGTGTCTTCCAGCATGAGCACAGTAAGTATTCCCAAGCTTCCCAGATATGGCAAATGCAGAGCACTGTCTTAAGATCCACACTCACAATTCTAAGTGCTACCCCTCTGCACCTACGGTTGCAGCGTGTGAAATTCTGTGGGTGCAAAAGCGTACCTCTCCATCTCACTCACCTTGTGCACAGCAGTGGTACCATAATTCCCATATTTTGTGTCCCATATTTTGGAGTATACTTCAACCCTTGAGGTGCTTCTATCTCCTTCATCCGATCAGCCTTACAACTGTCACCACCAGTGGAACTGCCTTTGGGGTCATGGAACACATAGTTACAACCACTGTAACTATGCTGGGTTAGCAATTTCATTTTTTCAGATTATTTGTGGTGTAACTGCCACATAAAATTGCAATATATTTATAATGTGCATCGTGGGGCCATCGGGTGGCTCAGTGGGTTAAACACCCGACACTTGATTACTGCTAACATCATGATCTCATGTATTGTGAGATCAAGTCCTGTGCTAGGTTCTGTACTGACAGTATGGAGCCTGTTTGGGATTCCCTGCCTCCATTCTCTCGACCCCTCCCTCTGAAAATACATTTGTTTATCTTTTAAAAGAAAATGTACATTGGGGCGCCTGGGTGGCTCAGTCAGTTGAGCATCTGTTTTCAGCGCAGCTCATGGTCCAATGGTTTGTGGGTTCGAGCCCTGCGTCAGGCTCTGTGATGACAACTCATTGTCTGGAGCCTGTTTCCTATTCTCTGTGTCCCTCTCTTTCTGCTCCTCTCCTGCTCATGATCTTTCTCAAAAATAAATAAATGTTAACAAAAACGAAAAAAAAAGAAAATGCACATTAAGATTATTTGATCCATGAAACCTGAAAGGAATCCTACCATCCAGTTAATTAACACATCTTTCACCTCCTCTCTCTGTCTCTCTGTCTGTCTCTGTCTCTCTCTCATGAGTACATTTCAGTTCTACTAATCTCAACATATTTCAGTTTTACAATAGAATGTTATCAACCATAATCCCATATAGTACATTAGACACTCAGTCCATTCCCAATTTTACAGCTGAATATTTATACCCACTTTACCAGCCTCTCTCTATTCTTCCCATTCACCAGACCCTGGAAACCACTCTGTGACTTCCTTCTACCACTCCGCTTTCTTCCACTTTTTCTTTCAGGTTCTTTGAATTTCACTTTTTTCCCTTTAAATTCCCCCATTTGACACCTGCGGTATTTTTTTCTCTGTCAGTCGTGTCTCACTTTGCATAATTCCCCCTGCCCCCAGGTCATCCCTGTAATTACAAATGACAGAATTTCTTTCCTGCCAAACCTGAATCATATTCCTTCTTCTCTTTTGAACCAGCACTGTTAAAATCCTTTGGAAATCTGCATTTGTGCATCTTCCTTCCCCTTGAGCCCAGCAGGAATCTGGGTAGCTTGTTGGAATTCTGAGTCATTCCCTATCAGCACCATTGTACTTCTACAAGTCTCAGTGGATCAGATCCCATCTGGATAACTTCTGAACAGTGAGTTGTAAGGGAAGTGTCCTCAAACTGGGGACACTGAGTTACCAGTCATAGAAAGTTCAGGCTCGCAAGTGCATGCAGAATGACTGAGAAACAGTGTGGAGACTCCAAGACAACATAAGCACTTCAGGTATGCTCTTTCCTGAGAAAGGAGTCAAGGCAGTGAAATTTCCCACCTCCCTCCTGGCACTTCACAAGGGCCTCCAGAAGAGGGGATGATGTGGACAGAAATGCTTCCCAGTCTTTCCTCATGTTTTGCCTTAACCTGAGAGTGACTCCCCAACCCTCTTTCCATGCCCCTTCTGATGAGTAAGCATTGAACGTGGCTTAATACAACAGAGAAGCCCCACACAGCAGTGATTTCCAAATGGTAAATGTTTCAATCTCTCACAAGAAAGGAAGCCCATCAGCTGGCGGTTTCAAGATGGTATGGCTTCTGAAGCCTCTGCATTTCTCTGCTACAGTCCCTATCATGCAGCCTTCATCTTAATGGTCCAGTGTAGGTGCTCTCTTACATTCCAGGCAGCAAGAAGGGGCAAGGGAAAGGTTGATACCCCTCCATTTACAGAGTCTTCCCCAAATTCCCACACATATCTGCTTGCACCTTGTTTGCTAGAGTCTACCCATATATCACGACTAGAGGAAAAAGGGACAGAATTAATCTTCTGGATGTATTCTCTGCCTGGAATACATGGGAGATTCTGTGGAGGATGAGAGTAGATATTGTAGATATTGACCATGGTAGGTCACTGTCTCCCCTATGTGAAGTGAGAATTGCAGGAGTGTCATGGGCCCACGTCACTGCTACATCATTGAATCACAGATTTTGAAATATATGACATTCACAGTATGAGAAGACATTAGTTTGGTTCCTGAAATCATTCTTAAACTTATTTGTCCTCTCTCCATTCTCTCAAATTATCTAATTTCTCCAAATCTGTAAATCACAAAAACAGTAATAACTGATTGAACTTACTTTAGTTATGCTGTTCCTCTAATTTCCCTTCACAGTGAACTGGAGTGGTTCCTATCTTTTTGGAATTATCCAATTTTGACTCATGCAATCCATCTTGCTCACAACTCTCACCCAGTTATTATTGATGCTGAAACTTCCCATATGGGACCTTGGCTGTGGCTGGTCTTCTGGATCTGCTCTGTATAACTCAAAGATAAAAGGAATTCTCCTCAATGTAAAGAAGATCTGTATTATTCTTATTATTCTTATTATTCTTCTTATTCTTATTATTATTCCAGCATAGTTACCATGGAGTGCAACGGTAGGCTTAGGTGTAAAGTATAGTGATTCAGCAATCTTTACATTCCTCAGTACTCGTGATACATGTATTCTTTAATTGCCTTCACCTATTTCATCATCTCCCAAACCACCATTTTGTCGTCTACAGCTAAGAGTCTGTTTTTGTTTCTTTATTTCTCTCTTTTGTTTGTTTGATCTTTGTTCTGTTTGTTAAATTACACTTCTGAGCAATTCATATGGTTTTTGTGTTTCTCAGATGATTGATTTCACCTAGCATAATACACTCTAGCTCCATCCATGTCATTGAATATGTCAAGATTTCATTCTGTTTATGACTGAGTAATATACCATATATATAGAAGAAAAGAAAAGATATGTATGGATTGTATATATTATATATATACACAATAATGCTGCAGTAAATATATGGAGTCCATATATCCCTCGGAATTAAGGTTTTTGCATTCATTCGTTAAGTACTTGAATTATGGAATCATGTGGTAGTCGTACTTTAAATATTTTGAGAAATCTCTATTCTCTTTTACACAGCAGCTGAACCAGTTTGCATTCCCACCAACCGTGCAGGAGGTCTCCTTTTTCTCCACTTCCTCACCAACACCTGTTTTATATCTTTTTTATTTTAGCCATTCTGACATGTATGAGGTGGTATCTCATAGTGGTTTTGATTTGCATTTCTGTCATGGTTAGTGATGCTGAGCGATTTTCTTGTGTCTGTTGGCCATCTGGATGTCATCTTTGGAGAAATATCTGTTTGTCTTTGGTCCATTTTGGGGTGGCTTCTTTGGGGTTTTCTTGGAATTGGGTAGAGGAAGATCTGGAGGAAATACGTCGTCTCTGATGTAGAAGTGTTTCTTGCTGCCATTGGTGCCTGACCGTAGCTGTAAGAGCCTCCGTGAAAAGAAGCCAACATACACTCCCTGGTCAATCCATGTGGTATCTTGTCCTCCAGTTTCTTTTTCTCTGTTAAGAGACATGTTAGTGCTTCAGTTTTCAGATGATAGGGCCATGTTCTGGAGGTCGACACTATCAACAAGGTAGGATACAAGGATGTGGACTCATACCTGACTGGAAAATTACCTTGAAATTACTTGCAAACCCTTGAGATAAGCAAGGTTTTTAGAAAAGTAATGTGTTATTTCTTATTGTAAATGAATGCTCTCTGTGCATACATCCAAAATCATTCTTGTTAATGGCTTTGAGTCATGTCACCCATTCCCAAGTTTGACCGCATTATAAGTCAATGTGTATTTTTTGTGATTATTTATTGGCTTTGCATATACGGAAAAATTATTGAATAGTCATGATCTCAGATTCCTTGAGAAGAAGCTACAGGAAATGACACCTGCTTTAGAGAGATCTTAAAGATCTCAAATTAGTTGCCTGTGTCTCCAACATGTCTAAGCACATTAATTCTCAGATACATGTAGTGCATGACCATTAGATGGGAGTTATCGGTATCTTTCTGAACTAATGGCACTGCACCTGCATATGATTGTCTTCGTACTCATCATTTGATCCTACTTGAACATTGTCAAAAGGTCTTAGGTTCTCTACTTGAATTATAACTCAGGATATTTTCGTGTAACTGGACTTTTCTGTTCAGATTTATCTCTTGTGTTTCTTTCATTTTGTTTTCCAGTATATAATCTCATTTGCTTTTCAAATGTTATGTTTACAAGTATTTATTTGTATTGTCTGTTAGTTGGTTGAACACTATGTACATTTTGAGCAGTACTATTTGTGGGCAAACTATTGAGGTTACTACTTTTTTCCTATTTGAAATTTTAAAATATTCATAACTTTTTTTTATGTCTTACAACTCTTACGGACTTGTGTAGCAGCTCTGTTTACTTTTGAAAAAAGAAGGGTCAGTTGGTATGCCTTCTTTTTGATCCATTTTCTTCTTAGAACAATTCCAATCTTGTTAAATTCTCATCCCTTTCCCTCTATGTAACACTAATAGTGTTATGGCCAGCCATTATGATCCTAGAGTTGATCCTAGAGTTGAGAGCTCTGGGATCCATTATGATCCTAGAGTTGAGAGCTCTGGGATTCAATATCTGTCATTTGTTTTAATTTCTGCTGTGAGGTTTATATTTAGAAATTTATAGAGAGAGGAGGACAAGATGGCGGAGAAGCAGGGAGCTCTGTAATCCGCGCACGCCCGTATGGATTGAACTGAGAAGGACTGAAGGGATAAAACTTGAATCTGCAAGTGAGGGAAAGAAGAAACAGACGCCAGAAAGAAGACTACCTCAAAGACGCCTGAGTGAGTGACTGTGATCTGGGAAATTAGGGGACGGGCGGGTCGCAGTGGTGCAGGGGAAGGAGCCCCCGAGCTCAACACAGGGAGAGCGTGCTGTGCCCCGGAGACACCAGGGGAAGAGAAAGAGAGACGGAAAACGCACCTAGAACCATCTCTAAGGGAGGAAAAACCCACCCATCTCCCCATATATAACTGCCGGGTGCTGGGAGAGAAATCCGTCCCATCTGGCCAGCGAGCTCTTCCTTGGGCACAGCGGCAGCGGCATCCACTCCAAGCCGCACCGGGAGCCTTGAAAAGCGGCAGCGGCGGTGGCAGTGGTGGCTCTGCGAAAAGGGTGGCGCAAGCCGGCCAGGAGGCCAGCCGCCAGCAGGAATGCATCTCATCCCCGTGACGGTGTTGAACTGCACAGACTGGGATTTGGAAGTGAGGCGGAGCTTGGAGAATACAATTTGGCTCGCCCGCCCGCGGCACAGGGAGATTGGACTCAGAAGGGCGGTTGTAATGCTTGGTTCCAGCAAAACTTTGAGGTGGCGCCATACTTCTCCCCGCAACCACCAAGGCGGGGCCTCGGAGAGAACAGCCCCCGAGACCTGACCTAATGCCAGACCACGCCCATCTGCACAAGTTGTTTTCTTTTTCTTTTTTTTCTTTCCTTTTTTCTTTGGTTTTCCTTCTTTTCTGCTGCCATCCAGATATATATCCCGTAGCATATTCTTATCTCTCCTCTTGGCTGGTTATATGCTTTTGGACTGCCCTCAGACTTTTGCTGTCTCTGTCCCCACGTTGTTGTTTTTTTTTCCTCTTCTTTTTGTTTTTGTTTCTTTTCCTTCTCTCTTTTCTTCTCTTCTTCCTTTCCTTTCCTTTCCTTTCCTTTCCTTTCCTTTCCTTTCCTTTCCTTTCCTTTCCTTTCCTTTCCTTTCCTTTCCTTTCCTTTCCTTTCCTTTCCTTTCCTTTCCTTT
>JAQQST010001256.1:0-13084 GCA_028646485.1 Cryptoprocta ferox | reverse complement strand
CTCAATTTTTGTTTATTTGGGAACACTTTTATCTCTCCTTCTATTTTGAATGACAGGCTTGCTGGATAAAGGATTCTTGGCTGCATATTTTTTCTGTTCATCACATTGAAGATTTCCTGCCCTTCCTTTCTGGCTTGCCAAGTTTCAGTAGATAGGCTTGTAACCACTCTGATAGGTTTACCTTTGTATGTTAGGGCCCTTTTATCCCTAGCTGCTTTCAGAATTCTCTCTTTATCTTTGTATTTTGCCAGTTTCACTATGATATGTCATGCCAAAGGTCGATTCAAGTTAGGTCTGAAGGGAGTTCTCTGTGCCTCTTGGATTTCAATGTCTATTTCCTTCTCCAGATTGGGGAAGTTCTTGGCTATAATTTGATCAAGCACCCATTCAGGACTTTTTTCTTTTTCTTCTTCTTCAGGAATTCCTATGTATGAATATTGTTCTATTTGATTATATCACTCAGGTCTCGAATTCTCCTTTCGTGCTCCTGTGTCAATTTCTCTCTCTTTTTCTCGGCTTCCTCTTTTGCTATAACTGTGTCTTCTAATTCACCTATTCTACTCTATGCCTCTTCAATCTGTGCAGTGGACGCCTCAATTTTATTATGCACCTTATTCATAGCCCTTTTTAACTCGTCACAGCTATTTTGAAAGTCCCTAGTCTGTGTATCAATAGCTTTTTTGATTTTTTTTCAAGTCCAGTGAATACTTTAATGACCATTTTTCTAAGTTCTTGTTCAGTTATGTTGCTTCAATCTGTTTTGAGCAGTTCTGTGGCTGTGACTTCTTCCTGGAGTTTCTTTAGAGGAGAGTTCTTCCGTTTCGTCATTTTGGCTAGCTTTCTGTCTCTTGTCAGTTTTAATAGCTCGTTATACACTGTGCACCTGTTAGTATTGCTCTATTAAAGGAGGCTCATTGACGGTCCAGGGCCTGTCGTTTTAGGAAGTGTTCTTTTAATGGTGTCTCTCGGTTTCTCTTGTTTTACCTTTGATTATATTATTTCCCTAGTCAGTGATATTTGGGACTCTCCATCATGTGTACTTTGGCTTGTTTTTTGAGGTAGCCCTGAAAAGGAAAACAGACTAACACCCAGGGAACAAAACCATGCAAATGCACAGACAGATCAAACAAACAAGCAAACCAATAGGGGAAAGGAAGTAAAGAAAAGGAAAGGAAAGAAAAGAAAAGAAGAAAAGGAAGAAGAAAAGAAAGAAGAAAACAACAATAACAACAACAACTAAACAAGGTGGGGACAGAGACAGCAAAAGATTATGGGCAGTCTAAAAGGGGATAACCAGCCGAAAGGAGAGATAAGAATGAGATAAGGGCAATATATCTGGATGGCACGAGAAAAAAAGGAGAAGAAAAGAAAAAAGGGGGGAAAAAGGCAGCTCTGTCATGCAGAGGGGTGTGGTTTTGTGTAGGTAGGTTAGGTCTCGGGGGCTGCACTCCGTGGCCCCACCTTGGTGGTTGTGGGTAGAAGAATGGCGGCACTTCAAACTCTGCCCGAACGAAGGGTTGCACGCCACTCTTCTGAGTCCAATCTCCCTGTGCTGCAGGTGAGCCAAACTGTAATTTCCAAGCTCTGACTCGCTTCCAAATCCTAGTCCATGCAGTTCAACACTACCACCAGAGATGAGATGCCCTCCCGTTGGAGGCCGGCCTCCCAGCCGGGGTCTCTCAGGGGGCGGGGACCACCTTTCCTGGCGCTGCCTGGAACGGGCGCCACTGCAACCAGAGACCAGGGTCACGCGGGCAGCGGGGGCTGCCTTTCCCGGTGCCACCTGGAACAGGTGCCACTGCCACGCACCCAAGGAAGAATTTGCCAGCCAGATGGGATGGATTTCTCTCCCCATGCCCAGTGGTTATATATGGGGAGACAATATTTCTCTCCGTCCTGGGGCGAGTTTTTTTTGTTTTAAATCTCTTCTTTAGAGACAGTTCTATGAGCGTTTTCAGTCTCTCTTTCTCTTCCCCTTGTTTCTCTGGGGCACAGAGCGCTCTCCCTGTGTTGGGCTGGGGCTCCACCCCCTGCACCTCCAGGTCCCAGCCGTCCTCCAATTTCCCAGTTCACAATCACTCACTCAGGCATCTTAGAGGTTGTCTTCTATCTGGAGTCTATTTCTTCTCTTCCCCCACTTGCAAATCTGAGTATTGCCCCTTCAGTCCTTCTCAGTTCAATAGATGCGGGTGGGCGAAGATTACAGAAGATTACAGAGCTCCCTACTTCTCTGCCATCTTGCCTTCCAATCATTGCTGTTTTCTATAAACTCCTTTTTATTTTTTTTAAATTCAATTCGATTCCAGTTTCATGCACTAGTTCTAGTTGGTGCTTAGTGAATATATGTTGCAAAGAATAAGAAATTAATAAGAAAAAAAGAGAAAAGAAAAGAGAATGAGTGGTTGGACTCTATAGCCCACGCATAATAATAATAATTAATAATAATAATATATAATAATAAAATAATATATTTTACTAAGGAATACAGTACAGAGAAGATATGTGATATGTCACAAAAAGTAATGGGTATATATTAGTTTAACACACCTGAAGATAAGCTAGTGTCCTGATATAGGATATAGATTTCCTAAGATCTGATACTTTTCCAATAGCAACTGAATTGCCTGGCAACAGTGATAATGCCAGGACAGTACATCTTTGCAGGATGTACTGCAAAGGTACACCTTTCATCTTAGTGTTGAAAGAGGCCCACTCAGCAGTCAAACCCCGTAAGTTTTAATTATAGCTCCATTGATTACCTGTTTAATAAACTTAATCCAGATGATAAATTTCCTCATATGTTAAATGCAGATAAAAGGAGTATCTATCCTAAAGGTAATTTCAAAAATTTAATTAGGCTCTGCAAAGAGCTATGTTATAATATCAATGGAAATTTAATAAAACTGGAAAGTATTAGGGTACAGTGATTGAAATAAAATGCTTAACTTAATCATTTTCCATACCCATTTTTAAAAATGAAAACTACCTTCATTTAAGCAGCTCATTATTGTGCAGTAAAAAGCTAGTAATTTAGTATATTTATTCACTGATATGGAAATATCAATCATCCATATCTTCTCTGTCCACAAAAAGATAAAATGGATTATGATTTATTTTTTAACATTAATTCCAAGGTTATATATATATATTTTAAGTTTTTAAAAAAATTTGTATGTAAACCCAAGTTAGATGTATGTGTGTGTGTGTGTGTGTGTGTGTGTATTTAAGTTTTTTAAAAAATTTTTAATGTAATCCAAGTAGTTAACATATAGTGTAACAATGGATTCAGGAGTAGAATTTAGTAATTCATCACTTACATACAACATCCAGTTCTCATCCCAAGTGCCCTCTCTAATGCCCATCAACCATTTAGCCCATCTGCCCATATAATACCCCTCCATATAATACCCCTCCAGCAACCCTCAGTTTGATCTCTGTATTTAAGAGTCTTTTATGGTTTGCCTCTCTCACTATTTGTATCTTATTTTTCCTTCCCTTCCCTTATGGTCATCTGTTTTGATTTTTAAATTCCACATTTAAGTGAAAGCATATGATATTTGTCTTTCTCTGAATGAGATATGTAGCTTAGCATAATACACTGTTCCTTCCATGTTGTTGCAAATGGCAAGATTTCATTATTTTTGATTGCCAAGTAATACTCCATTGTATATATATACACCACATCTTCTTTATCCATTCATCCATTGATGGACATTTGGGCTCTTTCCATAATTTGGCTATTGTTGATAGTGCTGTTATAAACATCGAATTGTATGTGGCCCTTAAAATCAGTACTCCTGTATCCTTTGGATAAATACTTAGTAGTGCACCTGCTGGGCTGTAGGGTAGTTTTATTTTTAGTTTTTTGAGGAACCCCCATACTGTTTTCCAGAGTGGCTGCACCAGTTTGCATTCCCATCAGCAGTGCAAAAGGGGTCCCCTTTCTCTGCATCCTTGTCAACATCTGTTGTTTCCTGAGTTGTTAATTTTAGCCATTCTGACAGCTATGAGGTCGTATCTCATTGTGGTTTTTATCTGTATTCCCTGATAATGAGTGATGTTGAACATCTTCTGTGTGTGTTAGCCATCTGGATATCTTCTTTGGAAAAGTATCTATTCTTGTCTTTTGCCCAATTCTTCACTGGATTATTTGTTTCTCGGGTGTTGAGTTTGGTAAGTTCTTTATAGATTTTGGACACTAACCCTTTATCAGATATGTCATTTGCAAATATATTCTTCCAATCCACCATTTGCTTTTTAGTTTTGCTGACTGTTTCCTTCACTGTGCAGAAGCTTTTTATCTTGATGAGGTCTCAATAGTTTATTTTTGCTTTTCTTTCCCTTGCCTAAGGAGACATGTCAAGTAAGAAGTTGCTGCAACTGAAGTCAAAGAGGTTGTTGCTTGTTTTCTCCCCTAGAATTTTGAGGGCTTCCTCTCTTATGTTTAGGTTTTTCATCCATTTTGAGTTTATTTTTATGTATAGTGTAAGAAAGTGGTCTAGTTTCATTCTTCTGCATGTCACTATCCAACTTTCCCAGCACCATTTGCTGAAGAGACTGTCTTTTTTCCATTGGATATTCTTTCCTGCTTTGTCAAAGATAAGTTGGTCATACGTTTGTGAGTCCATTTCTGGGTTCTCTATTCTGTTCTATTGATCTATGTGTCTGTTTTTGTGCCAGTAGTATACTGTCTTGATGATTATAACTTTGTAATACAGCTTGAAGTCGGGAATTGTGATGCCTCCAACTTTGGTTTTCTTTTTCAACATTACTTTGGCTATTTGGGGTCTTTTCTGGCTCCATACCAATTTTAAGATTGTTTGTTCTAGCTCTGTGAAGAATGTTGGTGGTATTTTGATAGGGATTGCACTGACTGTGCAGATTGCTCTGAGTAGTAGCAACATTTTAAAAATACTTGTTTTCTAATCCATGAGCATGGATTGTTTTTCCATTTCTTTGTGTCTTCTTCAATTTCTTTCATAAACTTTCTATAGTTTTCAGAGTATAGATCTTTTATACCTTTAGTTAGGTTTATTCCTAGGTATTTTGTGGGTTTTGGTGTAGTTGTAAATGGAATTGATTCCTTGATTTATCTTTCTGCCGCTTCATTATTGGTGTATAGAAATGCAACCAATTTCTGTACATTGATTTTGTATCCTGCGACTTTGCAAAATTCATGTATCAGCTCTAGCAGTTTTTTGGTGGGGTCTTTTGGGTTTTCCATGTAAAGCATCATGTCTTCTTGTGAAGGGTGAAAGTTTGACTTCCTCCTTGCCAACTTGGATGCCTTTTATTCCTTTGTGTTTTCTGATTGCTGAGGCTAGGACTTCAAACACTAAGTTGAATGACAATGGTGAAAGTCAACATCTCTGTCATGTTCCTGACCTTAGGGGGAAAGCTTTCAGTTTTTCCCCATTGAGGATGATGTTGGCTATGGGTCTTTCATATATGGCCTTTATGATCTTGAGGTATGATCCTTCTCTCCCTACTTTCTTGAGGGTTTTTATTAAGAAAGATGTTATATTTTGTCATATGATTTTTCTGCATCTATTGAGAGAATCATGTGGTTCTTATCCTTTTATTAATGGGATGTATCACATTGATTGATTTGCAGATATTGAATCAGCCCTGCACCCCAGAAATAAATCGCAGTTGATTGTGATAAATAATTCTTTTAATGCATTGTTGGGTCTGGTTTGCTAGTATCTTGTTGAGAATTTTTGCATCCATGTCCATCAGGGAAATTGGTCCTTACTTCTCCTTTTAGTGGGGTCTTCGTCTGGTTCTAGAATCAAGATAATGATGGCCTTGTAGAATAAGTTTGTGAGTTTTCCTTCCATTTCTATTTTTTGCAACAGCTTCAAAAGACTGAGTGCTAACTCTTCTTTAAATGTTGGTAGAATCCCTTTGCAAAACCAGCTGGCCCTGAACTCTTGTTTGTTGGGAGATTTTTGATTATTGATTCCATTTCTTTACTGGTTATGGGTCTATTCAAATTTTCTATTTCTTCCTGTTTCAGTTTTTGCAGTTCATATGTTTTTAGCAATTTTTCCATTTTTTCCAGAATGCTCAATTTGTTGACATGTTATTCCCTATATTCTTTTATTATTGTTTTTATTTCTGTGGTTGATTGTGATCTCTCCTCTTTCATTATTGATTTTATTTACTTGGATTTTTTTTCCTTCTTCTTTTTGATCAATCAAATTTGGCCAGGGAGTTAGCAGTTTTGTTAATTATTTCAAAGAAAGAATTCTAGTTTCTAGTTTCATTGATCTCCTCTACTTTTTTTATTTCAATATTATTGATTTCTCCTTTAATCTTTTATTTCCCCTGTTCTGCTGATTTTTGGCTTTATTTTCTGTTCTTTTCTCAACTCCTTTAGGTGTAAGTGTAGGTTGTTTATCTGAGAACTTTCTTCCTTCTTTAGGAAGGGCAGGGTTCCTACAAACTTCCCTCTTATGGCCATCTTTGCTGTATCCCAGAGGTATTAGATTCTCAAATGCTCATTTTCATTGACTTCCATGTAATTTTTAATATCCTCTTTAATTTCTAGGTTAACCTATTCATTCTTCAGTAAGATAGTTTTTAATCTTCAAGTATTCATGGCCTTTCCAATATTTTTTGTGTGGTTGATTTCACGTTTCAGAACGTTGTAGTCTGAAAATATCCATGGTATGATTTTGATCTTTTTGTACTTCTTGAGGGCTGATTTGTGACACAGTATGTGATCTATTTTCCATGCGCACTTGAGAAGAATGTGTATTCTGCTGCTTTAGGATAAAATGTTCTGAATACATCTGTTAAGTCCATCTGGCCCAGTGTATCATTCAAAGCCATTGCTTCCTTTTTAATTATCTGCTTAGATGATCTATCCATTGCTGTAAGTAGGGTGTTGAAGTCCCCTAGTATTATGGTATTATTATCAATGAGTTTCATGATGTTTGTTATTAATGATCTATATATTCGGTAAGCCAAGTTGGGGACATAAATATTTACAATTGTTAGATCTTCTTGGTGGGTAGATCCCTTAATTAGAATATAATGCCCTTCTTCGTCCCTTGTTACAGTTTTAAAATCTAGTTTGTCTGATATAAGTATGGCTACTTTGTTTTCCTTTTGATGTCTAATAGTATGATTGTTAGTTTTCCATCCCCTTACTTTCTATCTGCAGGTGTCTTTAGGTCTAAAATAAATGTCTTGTAGGCAGCATATAGATGGGTCTTGTTCTCTTATTTATTCTGACACTGCATGTCTTTTGATTGGAGCATTTAGTCCATTTCTATTTAGAGTGATTAATAAAAGATATGAATTTAGTGACATTGTATTGCCTGTAGATTGGGTGTTTCTGGTGATGTTCACTGGTCCTTTCCAGTCTTTGTTGCTTTTGGTCTTTTTTTTGTTTTGTTTTATCTTTTCTCCACTCAAAGAATCTCCCTTAAAATTTCTTGTAGGGATCATTTAATGCTCATGAACTCCCTTAGATTTTGTTTGTCTGGGAAACACTTTATCTCTCCTAGTTTGAATGACAAACTTGCTGGACAAAGAATTCTTGGCTGAATATTTTTCCTATATCCTGCCAGTCCTGTCTGGACTGTCATGTTTCTGTGGACAGATTTCCTGTGAACCTGATCTGTCTTCCCCTGAGGTCATGGACCTTTTTCCCCTTGCTGCTTTCATTTTTTTCCCCTTTTCTGTGTACTTTTTTATTTTGATTATGATATGCCTTTGTGATGGTCAATTTTTGTTGAATCTAATGGGAGTTCTTTGTGCTTCTTATATTTGGATGTCTGTGTCCTTCCCCAGATTAGAAAAGTTTTCTGCTATAATTTGCTCACATAAGCCTTCTGCCTCTACTTCCCCACCAGAGCATCACCAGACACTGAACTCTGAATCTTCAGACTCTATGTTCCACTGTTTATAGAATCCTGGTGGTATTGAAACACTCCCCTTTCTCTCTGTCAATGGTTTGAGGGAACAGATTTCTTGTTCAGTCCCCTGCAAGTGTTTTCACTCTTTCTCTCCCTTTCTCTCCAGCTACTTTCAGGGGGAGTGCTCTTCTTGTACAATCTCTATGTGTTACACTCTCCTCCTTTCTTTCTCTCTCTGTCCCCTCTCTGCAAAAATGGCTCTCTATCCTCTGCGGCTTTTTTCTCCTCCAATTCACCTCTTTGCACTGTGCACTTGCCAAATTCTGTGACCCAAGTTATATAGATTGTAGCATTAATCCAGATCAATTTCCTAGGTGTTCAAAATGGTTTGGTGCAGGTCTAGCTGTGTTTCAGGGAAAAGACAAGCTCTGCCTCATACTGCTCTGCCATCTTAACTCCTCTAAAATATATATTTTAAAGAACAAATATTTTAATAAAATTATGAGAATAATAATACATTCATTGGCTTTAAATTATTTCAGCATCTATTAAGAAGTTAATTCTTCAAAGTAAGAGATATTTTCTAGGAATTGTTCCATAAATTTATAATAAAATTAAGCTTTGTGGGTAAAGGGTTGGGTTAAATGAGTGATAGGTATTAAGGAGGGCCCTTGTTGTAATGAGATTGGGTGTTACATGTAAGTGATGAATCACTAAACGCCAGTCCTGAAACTAATATTACACTATATACTAACTAAGTGGAATTTAAATAAAAACTTGAAACAAAAATAAAATTAAATTAAGCTTTGAAATTGATTATAATTCCCATTTCTTTAGTAGGAATAAAAGCTGTTATCTGTGATTTGAACTTCAGAACACTAACTTCATTAGTAATAAAATTCTTTCTAATAGCAAGAATTCTAGGATTTACAGAATTTCTACTAATGATTATTGTTCCATCCCTAATTGCACTTTAGAGAATGCTATAAAAGTTCCATTCCAGTATTGCCTGTCCAGCACTGCTGATTAGCAGGATTGGAGGTGTCTCACAATTTTGTGGGAGACCAGAGACACTGTTTTTACCACACCATCCTTACTTCATGTGCAATGAAGTGTTTTTCTTTTTTGGACTAATTTTGGAGAGTAAACCTCTTTTGTTCATGGAGCTATATCATCTATGCCCTATTCATTTGAGTTGCTATTAGATCCTACTTGTAAATGGTCAGATAATGGATCCTTTAAACTTGGGTATATTTCAAAAAATATTCTTTATAGAAAGCTCTCAATTGTCTTATTACTATAATGGCTAGTCTTAGAGACTCCATTGACAAAATAAAATCACAGAAATTAGACTTAAGACTTAGATATAAATATTCACATCTAATGTAAATTTCCCTTAAATTCTAGCCTCATCTACTTGTTTTAACTTACCTTTCCCCATAAGATTTGCAGGGAGCTCTCAGACTTAATCTCTAGGTTCAATGTGTGTACGTTGCTTATGTATGCTGAAAGCCAAGAAATAAATTTAATAAAAGGACCTGAGAAGGGCAATGAGGTTTGCTTTGCTCCTACCTTCCAGGGATTGATAATCTGGCTCTGCCAGGTTTAGGCATTCCTATGCAATGTTCTTTGAGGTGTATTCTAGAACCTTCACTGAAGAAGAATTCATGTCTCTTGGACAGCAACAAAATATTTTAAATTACACAGCCCTTTTACCTCCCCTTTGAAAAGTTCTTACCAAATTTAGAGACTTAAAAGACTAATGATTACTCAAAAACCCGTTTCACAGGAAACAGAACCAAAAATTTTTCTTAAGCTCTCCTACAAATGATCTACAAATGGCCAATATTCAGAAACTGATAGAAAGCAAGGAAGCTTTTGTTAAAATGCTTTATACAGATTTTACAAAGATAAAAATCTTTTAATTGTAACTCTAGTTAAAAATCTCCCTAATATAAAGAAGCAAATTTAGTTAAAAGGCAGGCCAATCTCTTGATATTCAGGCTGTAATCTAGTTCACAAAATTAAAAACAACTGTTTGTCTTACAAATCTCTACAAAACCAGAAATGCAACTCTAGAAGCAAGTCGAAGTCCACCTATCTACCGATCGCAAACCTCTTCTATTCCTCTTAACTGTTTGTGGATATTATGAAGGATTAGGATATTAAAACAAGTATCCTGTACTTAAGAAAACCAAAAGTAAAATTTAAACTCAATTATCTTGAATCTCAGGAACAAACAAACAAACAAAATTATTCATTGTCTCCTTTGAAATGATAGATATTATGTCTTCATAAAAATTTTTTTAATGTTTTTATTTTTGAGACAGAGAGAGACAGAGTATGAGAGGGGGAAGGGCAGGGAGAGAGGGAGACACAGAATCTGAAACAGGCTCCAGGCTCTGAGCTGTCGGCACAGAGCCGGACATAGGGCTCGAACCCACGAACGTGAGATCATGACCTGAGCTGAAGTTGGAGGCTTAACCGACTGAGCCACCCAGGCGCCCCATATGTCTTTGAAATGTAAACATAGCCCACAATTACCTGAAACTGAGTAAATAAAAAGGAAAAAGAGGTTTTTTTTTTTTTTTTTAATATAAACTGCTGGGATGACTGGGTGGATCAGTCAGTTAAGCATCCAACTTCAGCTCAGGTCATGATCTCAGAGTTTGTGAAGTCGAGCCCCGTGTTGGCCTCTGTGCTGATAGTTCAGAGCCTGGAGCCTGCTCTGGATTTTGTGTCTCCCTCTCTCTCTGCTCTTCCCCTGCTCATGCTCTACCTCACTCTCCTTCAAAAACAAATAAACATATAAAAATGTAAAAAGAAAAATATATATATATTTACTGTTAAATTGGCTTTTGTGTCCAGCTTCTAGAACCTCTCATAATAGACAGATATGTACCAAATCTCTACTTTAGAGAAAGTGTGAATACTTTCTTTGCCTTTGTGATGTTAATTTTCTAACTCCATTTTCTCTCTGACCTAAGAGTTATTCTGAAATATGTAGAATTAGACAGAATTTTGGGGAGAAGTTTTTCACAAAAACAAGAAAAAAAGAGGGAGTTTTGGAAATGGGCCTTTAATGTACTTTCCACAAATAGAACAAAAACTAGAAGACTGCATCTCGTCTGTGTTGTGTGTCCATATAAGTACATGATAATTTTTCTGCCACCAGATGGTATTGTGAAAATACATTTGTAAAAGAATTCTGTGTAGTGGTTTGAAGGCAAATGCTTATAAGAATTGGACATTCCATAACTCTAAAAGATAGAGACTAATCAAAATGTTTTTTCTTGTTCATGTGATCTTGGAAAATATTTGGTAGTACTAAAGCTAATTTAAGGTTGTTGTTTTAAATAAAATAAACTTGTCTTCAGTGTAATGCATTAAATGTAAGACTTATTTTGCTTGTACTTAATGAAGGTCAAATGGGTTCTTGTCTCTGTTGTAAGTTTGTAAAAAAAATAAAAAGAATAAGTTTGACTTATTCATGAGGTTGTGTGTATAGTATGAACACGATTGCTAAAAGAAAGTAGATTAAATGGATGTAATTAGGTTAAAAGTTTGGGTGGCTTCCAAAATATTTAGTAACCTAAAATTTTGGAGTTTTGCTGAACTAGATGATGAGTTGAGTTTGTTAAATATCTTTGTCATTTCCGAATAATATAAAATAATAAAACCTTAAGTATTAAACTTAGGTTTGTCTACTTTTGTCTTATTACAGTGAAATTAAAGACAAGTATGGATCTGTTAGTAAATTAGGTTTGTCCTTTGTTCTTAAAATACACATTATTTTGAGAACAACAACAACAACAGCCAATCAGTTAAATAAATATTCAGGTGAACTTATCTTAAAAATATATTTCTTAAAAAATTTTTTTTGAAATATATTTATTCATTTCAAGAGAGACAGAGAGAGTGAGCTGGGGAAGGAGAGAGAGAGAGAGAGAGAGAGAGAGAGAGAATGAATCCCAAGCAGACTCCACACTGCTAGCACAGAGCCTGATGTGGGGATTGAACCCACAAAATGTGGGATTGTGACCTAAGCCGAAACAAAGCATTAGATGTTCAACCAACTGAGCCACCCAGGCGTCCCTCAAAAACATTTCATTTCAATTTTCCATTTTGGATGACTTATCAAAAACAAAGTGTGGAAAGGTAGTATTCTCTTTATATTTTCATTCCATTTTAGATGGGATAACTAAAGGATTTGCCAGCAATTGGTGTAAATCCTTTTCCATTTACAATGTTTCCTCTATTTGTAGGGGCAACACACATTCAAATAGGCCTAAGGAAGCAGATATCACATAAACACATATTTTAGTTTTGTCTGTCTTCCTTGGTGTTCTGTAGGGTTAGTGGCATCAGCAGCAATGAATGAAATAGATTAGGAATTGCAGGACAGCTATTGTTTACATGCTGTGGCTCACAACATACTTTTTTTTTTTTTTTACTGTTTATTTATTTTGAGAGAGAGAACATGAACAGGGGAGAGGCAGAGAGAGAGAGGGAGGCACAGAATCTAAAGCAGGCTCCAGGTTCTCAGACATCAGCACAGAGCCTGACGTGGCGCTTGAACCCATGAGTGAGATCATGACCTGAGCTGAAGCCAAACACTCAACCAACTGAGCCACCCAGGTGCCCCATCATATTTACTTTTATTTTTTAAATTTTTTTTAACTTTATAGATTATTGTCAGGTTGGTTTCCATATAACACCCAGTGCTCTTCCCCACAGCTGACCTCCACCAAGACCATCACCCCCCATTACCTTTCCCCCTACCCCTTCCCCCCTCAGTTTGTTTTCAGTATTCAAGAGTCTCTCGTGTTTTGTCTCCCTCCCTCTCCCTAACTCTTTTTCCTCCTTCCCCTCCCCATGGTCCTCTGTTGGGTTTCTCCTGTTAGACCTGTGAGTGCAAACATATGGTATCTGTCCTTCTCCACCTGACTTATTTCACTTAGCATGACACCCTCAAGGTCCACCCACTTTGCTACTAATGGCCAGATTTCATTCTTTCTCATGGCCACGTAGTATTCCATTGTATAGATGAACCACATCATCCTAATCGATTCATCAGTTGACGGACATTTAGGCTCTTTCCATGATTTGGCTATTGTTGAAAGTGCCGCTACGAACATTGGGGTACAAGTGCCCCTATGCATCAGCACTTCTGTATCCCTTGAGTAAATCCCGAGCAGTGCTATTGCTGGGTCATA
>JAQQST010001255.1:0-13087 GCA_028646485.1 Cryptoprocta ferox | reverse complement strand
CTGCTGGGGGCCCGGAGGCGTAGTTACAGGTGACTGAACAGCGGGCTTGCAGTAGGGAGGCGATCCCGGATTGTGGGGTACACGACCCACTCACCACGCGAGGCCCCAGAGCAGAAGAGGCGGGAGGGGAGGTTCGAGACGTTCAGGGCACGAGAAGGACCCCACCCGCCAGGGCTGGCTCCGAAGGCGCAGGGGCGGCCCGAGAACGTGGGACCCATCGCTGCCGCAGCAGTTAGGACCTGGGGCCCCGTCCCGCGGCTGCGGGGACCTGGATTCTGCCCACAGCCTGAGCGAGTGGAAAGCCCATCCCCAAGGGGGCCTGCAGGAGAGGCCACGGCCCTCGGATGCGAGGTGAGAGCGGGCACGGCCCCGGGACGCGAGATGGGAGCGGGCACGGCCCCGGGACGCGAGATGGGAGCGGGCACAGCCCCGGGACGCGAGGTGGGACATGAGCCCCCTCCCAAAAGCCAAATCTGTGTCAGTCTGTTGGCAGCAACAGACAGCTGACGCGCCGACACTCCATTTTCGCTCCGGCCACGGCAGGCCCTCACCAGCCCCCCTCAGGCAGCAGACCTCCGAGGCCACTGGGAAAGTCCCAGACCCCAAAGCTGACCCACAGCATCCCACAGTTCATCAGACGGTTTGTAAAACGATTTGTCATCCTTCAAAATTAAATCTCACGTCCTCGAGCGAGCCCGCAGCACAGGATGTCCACCAGCACGAGAACACCGGGAACGAGACACGGAAGGGAAGGCCACGCAGCGGCTCTGCCCTGAATCCCCTGCGGCCACGTGGGGGGGGCGCTGACCACTCCCCCGTCTGGGCGTGTCTGTGACACCCAGGAGCCCCTCACCGGCCACGCACACGACTGACACACGTGTGCCACTGACACACACATACACACCGCTCACACGCACACCACTCACACGCACACACCACTCACGCGTGCGCACTGCTCACATGCGCGCACCGCTCATGCGCGCACACCACCAGTAAACAGTTTTACCTGCCAGTGAAGACATCGTGGTTTCTTCCTCCATTTCCTCAGTTCTGAAATCTTCCACGTTCCTGCCTCCGGCCAAGGGCGGAGAGGTGACCGGCGGGGCCTCAGGGAGGCTGGGCTTTGGGGACGGACCCTGGCAAGGTGAGAGGGGCAGGGAGGCCGTTATTCGGCAGGCGCAGGTGTCCTGTGGCTCGTGCGCAGGCCAGCCGCCCTCCCTGCACGGGCTGTGGCCCGGTTCCCCTGCCGCCGCCCTAAGCGGCCGGACGGCCTGATTTCCCCATGGGCGTCTAGCCGAGCGTGGGTCCCTGGTTCGAGTACTGCCACTCCTCTAGCCCACTGAGAGGGGCTGCAGAGCTGTGGCATTTCACGCTGTGGCTCTGGCACAGCTTGGATATGTTTCCACGGGGTCTTTCACCCCCAACACAATGGTTTGCCCCAAGGCACCTGGTACCGACGGGAGCTCGGTAGGTGAGGGGCGAGCGCCCAAATCCAACCTGCGTCTGGGAGGACGGCACAGGCCATCTGACCCGGGCAGGGGCCCTGCTGGGCGCGCCTCCCGGGACCGCTCCGGCCAGTGCGGGGCCAGGGGGTCCCCAGCACCCCTTGAGTGGGTGGAGCTCAGCACGCTGCCTGCCCTGGCCCTCGGTGCCCGAGCCCTGCGACGGGGCAGCGGGAGGGGGGCGGTGGGAGTGGAGGGCCCAATGCTGTTGTACAAATGGAAAAAGCCACCTTCCCCTCCTGCTCACTCTTTCGGGCGTCGGGAGCCGGGCGAGCTCAGATTCGGCCTCCAGAAACTTCCTCACTGTAACGCCCGCCCACTTTCCCTTCTCGTCTGACTTACAAACCCGTTAGTACTCCGCGGCCCCTCCGAGCTAACGGGGAGGCGTGAACAGAACGTCACTGTCACCCCAGAGACGCGACAAGGGTTTAGAGTCAGAAATCGGGTCTTACACCCCTTGTGACAGAAGTAAGAAGGCACGTCCCATGTCCCACTGGGGACGCGCCCTCAGGTCGCAGGGAGCCCCGGACGTCCCCCGCGCGTGTGCACCCATGTGCTCACGCAGCCGTGCTGTCGGACAGGGTCCCGGGTGGGGGGTCCCCGCCAGGACGCACAGAACTCACCGACTGGCCCCCGAGAGGCTCCCGCTGCTCCTCCAGCCCGCTCCCGAAGTCTCCGGACACCTGCCGTTTGCAGGAGAGAAGGAAGGAGCCAGTGACCAACCCCGAACGCTCTTCCTGAGGTTGTGGGTACATGAAAATGTTGTCCCGGACTCGGAACCCAAATGATATACTTCGAAGGAGACCTTTCCAGTCCCACCGCCTTGGGCCCGCAGCAGCCCTGGGCCCTCCGCCCCCGGTGAGGGGGCGAAGCGGGAGGGGGGAGGGAACCGCGAGCCCGGCCGTGGCAGTTACTCACCCCACCGCTGTCCTCATCGTCCTCCTCCAGACAGTGCAGGGGGCTCACCCGGGGGTCCCCGCGCACCCTCAGCTCCGCGATCAGCCCCTAAAGGCAGAGGGACAGCGGGGTCGCCGCAGGCCCTGAGGCAGGCGGCTCGGGGCGGACCTCAGCGGGTCACAGGCCGGACGGAGAAGGTCCCCACTGCGGCTCCAAAGGCACTTGCACGAGGGGACGGAGGCGGCTCTCCCGGCCGGCGCCGCGGGAAGCAGGGTCGCCAGGGCACGCGCAGAGGGACGGGGCCTCCGGGAGGTGGGGACGGGACAGCCGCGTGCGGCCGCGGCTACTTCGGGGACCGCCAGAGCGCGTGAGCGAAAACGAGCGGGCGAGGCTCCGAGGCGCCGGGGCGTGGACGCCAGGCGGAGTGCGCGGGGCACCCCTGCGCCGCCGCCTCTCGGCCCCACCTGCTCGGCGGGGCCCTTGCGCTCGAGCGCGAGAGGCTGCGGGGCCGCTTCCCGGAGGTGTCCCCGCCTGGAAGTCGTGCCTGGAAGTCGTGCGTCCGCACTTGAGACTTCTAGCAGCTCATTTGTCTTTACTTCGCGTTTAATCCGCTGGGATTTGCTCCGGCGCGTTCTCCCCAAGCAGACGGCACGCTTGGTCCGTTCTGAGCCGCGAAGGAAGGGCCTGGGCCAGGGGCCGGGGGTCGGCGGAGTTCTGGGCAAAAGGCCGGGTGGCGAGGCCTCGGGCTGTGCCGCCCGGCGCGCCACGGGCTGAGCGCGGCCGTTCGCAGCGTCACCGACACTCTGAAATGTCACTTGCGTCATTTCCACGCCGCGAGAGTCTCCCTCTGACTCGCCCGTCTCGGCACGTGAAAGCCTCCCTTGCCTGCGGGCTGCGCAGAACAGGCGAGGCCGGCTGTGTCCGCGCGCCGCGCGCTGACTCGCCTCGGTTATCCTGTTTATTCCTCCGAACGCCCTTGAGACTCCCTGCATCCCCTGACCTTCGACGCCATGACCTGCTCCACACCAGCAAGGAGCACGTGACGGCAACCCAACAACGCCCCCGGGTGTCCCCGGGTGAGCCCTGCTTGGGGGCTCCACTTGCTTCCCAAGGCCACCTCCTCCAGGAAGCACTCCTGGATCTCTACCCAGGGCAACTAGCACCTTGGGGCCAGTCCTGCCGGACTCTGTACGTCCAGCTCCGCGTTCCAACTGCTGATGGCGAGGCCCGTGGGGCCATGTCCCATCTCCCTGTGTCGCTGTGTGCGTGTGCCCGTGTGCGCGCGGCTATGTGCTGTGTGGCACGTGCTTATACGCATGTGCACACGCGTCTGTGCACCTGCCTCTGTACTTATGTATGCGTGCGCTTGCACACGCGTGCTCGTTCCGGAACACGCACCTGCCCCTGGAGCGTGGTCGGGCCCAGGCGGGGCTCGGGTGGAGGGACACCCCTGGCTCCACAATTACCACGAGGTGCTCGTTTTCCCAACCTGCAGGGGGAGGCGGCGGCTGAGCAGCAGGACTGCAGGGGAGCGGTCAGAACGCAGGCGAGTGATCGGCGCTCTGCACGCACACGCGCTGTCCTCCTTTGCACGGAAGGGCCGACACCGTGGGCGGCCGCTACGACTCGGGGCCACCAAAGCGGCCACCGGCTCACAGGCTGACACGGGGTGTGCCGAGCGGCACAGGGCCTGGCAGCTGGGCTGACTCTGAAGGTGGTGAAAACGTGGCCGTGGGCGGGACCACGTACTCATCTTCACTGTTCTCCCACCAGCCACAGGGTGCTCCGGAAGACCAGAGGCAGGAGCTGCCTGCGGCTCCATGGTCAAAGCCCAGGACGAAGCTGTCCTGGCCCTCAGCTGGACGCAGGATTGTCATCAGTTCCAGAAGGTTCTTCCCAGCACCCGGTAAGGGCCAGCATCCACCGGGTGAGGTCCAGGCTTCGTGGCGCTCCAAGGGAAGCTGACAGACAGTGACCAGACCATGGGGCTGAGGGGGCCGGGGGCGGGGTTGCCGCCCACGGGCCTGTCCCCAGGCTGCTGGGTGGCCTCACCGTGGGAGGGTGGCGATGGCATCCTTCTGGAAGTGTGGAGCTGAGATCTCCGTCTCTTTAAGGAAGAGAGTGGCCAGGCACAGAGAGCGCGGTCTCCGGTGGCCAGAGATTAGCCCCCAATGTCTCAGCCACACCAACAGTGGCCTGTGTCTAGCCCAGCAGGGGACCCCCCCCCAAACTGGAGCCGCTGCTGCCTTCAGACCCAGCGTCACCCTCGCCGGTCTCTGCCGCCTCCTGCCGCCGTCCCCCCAGGTGCAATGCTGCCCCGCTGTGTCCCTGTGCAAGGTCAGAGTGGGGCACAGCCCTCCTGACAGTGGTCACCGGGGAAACCCGCGGCAGAGCCATCAGGGGACTCAGGGACAACTGCTGAGAGCTCCTCTGGGGGTCTGAGCCCGTGAGCCGTGGCGGGTGGAGGAGGGGCAGCATGGGGACTGACTGCAGACGGGCCCGCCGGAGCCGGGGGCCCCAGGACGAGAGAGCGTCCACGCCCGTGGTGCAGGGCGTCAGCTGTGGACAGTGGCTGGTACATTTGAGGGACGAGAGGCTGAGGGCCAGGACAGCTTCTTTCTGGCTTTGACCACGGAGCCACAGGCAGCTCCTGCCTCTGGTCACTTGGGACCAAGTGTGTGGGAGAGGCGTGTGAGCGTGTATGAGAGCTCTGTGTGGATGGGTTCGGTGTGAGCACGTGTGCATGCAGTGAGAGCACATGTGAGTGTGCCCACGTGAGGTGTGTGCATGAGTGTGAGCGCACACGTGTGCCTGTGTGCATGCAAGTATGCACGTATATGTGCGTGCAGTGAGAGCACGTGTACGAGAATGTGTGAGCATGTGTGCGGGTGTGAGCACGTGCGTGCATGCGGCGAGGTGTGCACAAATGTATGAGAGCATGTGTGTGCATGTGAGCACACGTGTGCAGACCAGGAGCGGGAAGCTGCACACACCTCACACACACACAGGTGCCCTCCACCAACCAGGGTCCTGGGGCACCATCGCCCGCGGGAAATACGGGCCACCCTGCACAGACGCAGGGGTCAGGTCAGGGGTGGACGCATCGTGCTGGAGATGCGAGTCCTGGACCCTCCAGTCTTGCTGGAGGAGGGACAGGGTGGCCCACGTGACCATGTTTGAAGACGCAAGGACAGCACGGGGCAGGTGTTAAGTTCTAGAAGGTCGAGTTCTCCACAGGGCAGCAGGGGTGCCATGAGGGGGGCGCGTGGAGCTCCCGGCAGGTGGGGTCGGGGGGGCAGATGTCCCGCCGTGACCGTCCCCACAGACCCGTCCCTCGGGGCTCCGAGCTTCCAGCAGCAGCGCGGCCCGAGGCCGCTCCCCAGGCTGCCCGAGGGGGGGGGGCGGGTCTGCTCGGGGCAGAGGCTCCAGGAGCCGCATGCACCTCCCCGGGGACACGTTTAGTGGGGAAGACGTCAGTGGTGCAAAAGCCACAAAAGCCACTGCAAATACCGGCCAGACGCTGTGAAGTTGGGAGACGTCGTACTTGGGTAACAAAGCCCGTCTGGGACGTGTCCTGTCACTGCCGTGCTGCCGGCTGTGCCGCGAGCTCGTGTGGTTAGAACCCTGTCACTGAGGTCACTGGCCTTGGCCAGTGGATTCTGGGAGGTGGCCTTGACTCGGCCTCGGGGCCCCGCCGGGAAGCGCCGTGTCCTGGCCGCGGGTGGGGCCTGCGGGAGTCTGCTTGGGGGGTGGCGCGTGGCTCTCGGGGCCGGACTGCCCCGCCCTCGTGTCCCCTGCGCTGGTGGCTCCTGCCCGCCCGCTTGTGTCCAGCCCCGGCTGGGGGCACAACAGCACCTGCTGCCTCATGCTTCCTTCTCGCGGGGTCGCGTCCGGGCAAGCGCGTCCCCCACAGGCTCTTCCTCTCTCTCCCTCTTGATCGCGGCAGGAAATGGCAGGGATGTGGTGGCATCAGGGCAAGGCTGTCCTATGTCAGGAGGGGTGTCGGGGGGGGGTGGCGGCGGCCGCGGGGCCCAGCTCTCCCTCGGTTGGGAGGGGTGGGTCTGAGTGCCGGGCTTGGGGGCCACAGGCCCGACGACACTTTCCGGGCCGCTCCGCGCCCTCTGGGCCTGAAGCCCGCCATGGTGGCTTCAGTGGACCGGGCGCTTGTTTCTACGTAACGTGGCCCACGATGCCACGTGCGGAGAAAGCCCCGTCGAACAAGGGAGGTGAACGTTCGGCTTGAGGCGCGGCGGCTGGAGCACAGCCCCAGGGCGGCGTCTGTGCAGGGGTGGGGGTGGGGGCCCGCACAAGCCCAGGGCGCCCGGGAGGAGCCGCACAGACGCAGGCGTGCGGCCAGCAGAGAACAGGGAGCAAGACAAGGGAAATGCGGCCGCAGAGCTTTTGAAATGGTTAAAACAATTAAAAAGGCACAAAACCACCGAGAAGAGTTGGAAACACGGCTCCGGGGAACCGCGGGGAACAGGGCGCCAAGGCACCCCGGACCTCCCGGGAGGCACTTGACACCAAATCTGACTCAAGAAAAAGAATTAACCCGAAAAGACCAGTTTTTCTGACCAGAGGCAAACAATCACGGTTCTGTCCAGACCCGCCTGGACGGGTGCCGGCGAGGGCGGGGCGCCCTGCTTGGAAGGGGCCGGAGGGGACGCCCCGCTTGCTCCTGGCACCCCGAGCCCCGAGCCCGCTTCCGCCAAATCTTACAAATCACGTGACGTGAGTGACCCTTCCCCAGGAACTCCAGAAAATCTCCAAAGCCCTGAGCTAAACCGATTTGTCTTGTGTTCGACACATCTCTCCCGGCCAGCTGGAGGCCGATCGAACACCCACACAGAAAGTTCCTGAAGCCTCTAGCCTGTGGGGACAGAAGGAGCCAGGCCGCTCTTGGCTCAGGTGCATGGGACACAAGTGAAGTTGGCTGGAAGTCAGGCAGCCGCCCGGGCGAGCAGGCCACAGCCCAGCGCCAACGGACCCCCCACCCCGCCCCGGTCCTGTCCTCCTTGCCTTCAGAGCCTTGGCCCCGACATTACGTGCCACGCACGTCTTTTCTCGCCTTGGGTATCTTCCACATAAACACTTCGAATATCTCAATGGTTTGAACAAAAAGCGACAAGGTGAAAAGGCAACTGAAAAACTAGGAGACAAAAATCACAGCGCACAAAACAAAGGACCATCTTCTTTCATAAATAAAGAGTTTGCATAAATCAATAAGAAATTATTGAACTCACCAAGACAAAAATGCAAAGAACATAAACAGACCAGTCACAAAAGAAGAAATGCAAATACCCAAAACTCATGTAAAAAAAATCAAAGGCTGTCTACACTAGCAACTGAGAAAAGCAAGTTAAAACACCCAGACACTGTTTGCTTATTTCAACAGACGAATATGTTTCGCATATGTGACACGCAGGCCTGACCAGGCATAGGGAGGAGGCGCCGGGTGTCCTCACCCACGATGGTGGTGACCCGGGCAACCCTGCCCCCACCAGCACACAGGCAGCCTTTCTGCAAAGCGTTAGAGGCGTGGGGAACGCATGGGACACTCTTCTATCCTCGACTTCCCAGGAAGTCACACGACAAACTGCCAGGGGGCACAGCCCCCTCCTCAACAGACGGCTCTCTCTGACTTTGTTGCAGTTAATCACGTTTGAGGATCAAAACGAAAACACAAAGAGGCCCAGTTTGGTATCAGGCTCCCAGACCCCATGGGTTATGGCTCCTCCCAAAGGTGAAAGGTCAGCTTTCAGCACGCAAGTCACCAGGACTTAGAACAACTGTCATCAAGCAGCCTTTGTCTGGGCAATAATTAACGTTCTGTCCCCTGGGGACACGGCCCCCTTCGGCACACACAGGGGCCCCTGTCTGGACCACTGAGCGGGGATGTGCCAGATGCAGGCTGGCTCCAGGGTCAGGGTTAGGGGGTGTGTGAGTCAGTGCCCGTGGAGGGTGCCCAGGCTGTGTCTACGGGAGGCGGGAGTCCAGCTAATGCTTCCAACAAGCGTAGGGGCTGAGGGCCCGGGAGAAAGACCTGTCCAGGCTCTGGGATCGGCCTCCCCCCAGAATGAAGGCCAAGGCCATGCCCAGGGGGAGGGGGCTTCCCCAAGGACACCGCCATGAGCCAGCTGCCCTGGGGAAATTCGGCCCTCACTGCTCGGAGGTTGTGCGGTTTGGTGTAAATACGCGTCATCGGCACGGCTGATGTTGGTGGGTGACATGAACTGTCCACACTGCGGCCCCCCCACAATGGCCCACGCTCAGTGCTCTGCTGTTCTTGTGTTGAGCTTCCCAACTTTGCGCACAGGCCGTATGGCTGTGCCTGGATGCAGACCCCGCCCACCCAAAGGGGCAGCGTGGGGGCCACTGCAGGCCCCACGCACGAGGGAGGGGCTCCTGTGTGCCACGGATGGGGTCCAGTTAGGAAGGTGACGGTCTCAAGGAGCCTCTGAGATTTCCCCCAGGGCCTGCACTCAGCGGGCCGGCGGCTCTCGAGGGTGGCCCTCACCCGGGCTGGTGCACAAGGCGGGGGGCGGGCTGTCCCTGTGTCTGGCGGCCAGACCCCCACACCAGGACGGGCCCCGCCGCGCACGGTGGCCGTCAGCTTACCTGGAACTTGTCGGGGTCTGCTCCTCCAGCATGGGCCACGAAGAGGCCGGCGCCAGGCTCCAGCTCCAGGGCCCGCGGGGAGCGCACCAAGGGCACCCTCTGGAACAACTCGCAGTCCACGAACAGCGCCACGGTGGCGCCGTCCACGCTGAGCGCGAAGCGCGTCCACTGGCCGGTGAAGGCGGGCAGCCGGAAGCTGGCGGCCGTGTGTGTGCGGGCGGCGCCGGGCTCGGTGTACAGGAACTGGATGTGCTGGTGCCCGTCACGCACGGCCGCCAGCTTCACGCCCACAGAGACCAGCGCCTGGGCCGCGTCCGTGATGGCGAACAGCACCCCTGCGGCCTCGGTGGCCGGCCGGACGTGGAGGAGCAGCGAGAAGTCGCGGAAGAACGGGCTGGGGAGGTGGTACCGGGCCAGCTGGCCGCTGTTGGTGTCCGGGCCGAAGGCGAAGGCCGGCCCGGCGTCAGGGTCGTCGACCTGCGGGGGCGGCGGCTCCCCCAGCAGCTGCGGGAGCCCCAGCTCCGTGCCCAGGCTCTCTGCAAGAGGAGGGAGGCCCCGGTGAGGCCGTGCGTGGGGGCCGCCGAGTCACGGGGGCCCCCACCCGCCTGGCACCCTCCCGGGGCCAGGACTCGCGGCTCACGGGCCCAAGGGGACACCACCAGAGCCGTCCCAACCGGGGGGGCAAGCGTGCGGCTGGGCAGCCTGCGGAGGGTGGGGGGGCTGCACCCCATCCTCCCCCCGCACGCAGGCCCACCCCACCCCCATGGTCCCTTCCCACCCTCAGACGGCGGGGGCGAGACACTGGCACCAGTCGGGGCACCTGCCCGGGGCGCCGACCTTCACGACGTCGTTGCATCGCCGAGGAGGGAGCCGAACACGAGCCGCTCCCTGCGGTTTTACTACCTTGTGAACCAGCCTGGCACCTACTCAAAGCCCCGGGGTGGAAAATCAGAGCGGGAGGCTGGGCCGCCTCCCGGGGGCTCCGTCTTGGCTGGAACCGGCCGTGTTCTGCGACTGCTCACACCTGTAAGGCGGCGAATCCCACCCGAGCGCCCCAGGTTTGTCGGGGGCTTTCCTCCCCTCCCACGGTGTCCACGCTGCGCTGCCACAGCCGCCCTGATGTGGAAGGGGCCAAATGGCGGATGAGCCACCGGTGAGAACTGTGGTCTCCTTCACTGATGGACGCTCACACGGGGCGGCCCCCCTTCTGCTCAACACCCGCCTCAGTGTCCTAGAGCACGTGAGCTCCGGGCTGGGCTGGGGACGCAGCCACGGTGCCCGGAGTGCTCCATCGTTTCTCATCCTTCCAGGTGGGACCAGAGGCTCCTGGCAGGGGTGGGGGGGACGGGGGGGACGGGGGGCACAGGCCCTGTTCTCCACGACCCGGTCCTGGGCCACAGCAGGGCCTGACTCGACCAAGCACCTGCACCTGCATGAGCCTGTGGGTGTAGCACCGAGAACACCTCCAGGGAGTGCAGGGGCCACCACCGCCTGACGATTGCAGGCCAGGAGGGTCAGGTGCTGGGGGCAGAAGGCGGGGCCCGCTGCTCGGTCCAGGGAGCCCGTCATGCTGGACATGGAGGGGGCACGAGCCAGTCCAAGGAGACACCTATACGTTGGTGACTCCCTGCAAGCACGCCCACTTTCCAGGTGGCACCCAGTCCAGCCAAGGGCCCCGCCCCAAAGCCTTTTCTCTCAAGACCCCCACCTACAGTCCAGGTGTGGTCTTCCCAAGGTGTGGTCACACGGGGGACACTCTTCTGGGAAGGGGCGACTGATGAGCGGGTGTCCTGAGGAAGGTGGTGAGCGAGCTCGGGACCGTGTGCACGAACGTGTGTGCAAATCTGTTTGTGTGTGGTGGGGACCTGGGGTCTGCCCTGAGCCTGGGACTTCCCGGGTCCGAGCAGAGGGGAGAAATACCAAACCCCGGCTTCCTAAGACAAGTTCTGTCTTTCAAAGAGCTCTTTGAGAACAAAGCATGAAAACAGAAGAGAGACAGATGCCACCCACAGGAGGACATGCACTGGGTACCTGCCAGGCCTGGTGCGCGGGGGCAGCAGAGGGACGCTCAGCTCTGTATGGCCCTGACGTCCCTCCTGGTGGGCAGCAGCAGCCAGGCCTCTCCCGAGTCTGGCAGGCGAGACCCTTGTGCAGATGGGAAGTGGGGCGCAGCCAGGTGCTGTGAGACAGCAGCCTCGGTGGCACAGTGGCCTGGCCTCAGTGCCAGGGAGCAGGGGGACCTTCCAGGAAGACCTCAGGGCTCTGGGAGGTCAGCAGTCACTGGATGCCCAACGACAGACACTGCCGTCCACCAAGACGGAGGCTGCTGCCAACGTCCCGTCAGATCGGAAGTTCCCAGGGCCCGAGGGCGCACTCGGGGAGACGTTGTGAGATGAAGAAAACAGGACTCTCACCAGCCTGAGTGCCTGAGGCCCTGACTCGGTTGTCCCCTAAGTTACACACAGATATGCCCACCACGGCCCTTCCTCCCAGGCAGCTAATCCAGAACACAAGATGTGTCCACCGTTCACGTCCTGGGGACAGCATGTTACGGGGTCCTGGGCTGGAGACAAGCAAGTTGCAGGGCAGCCCCACGGAGACCAGCGACTCACAGACAACTCCTTCTTTCTCTCCATGAAATCCCTCATGGCTCCCATCGGGAGGAAGCCTCTGAATGCCACGGCCCTAAAATCACTGGCCAATTCTCCAGGTACAGGCGAGCAAGGGGTCATCTCCCCACAGGCCTCTGGGCAGCTGCTGTGCTGGCCCAGCCTCCCTGGGCAGGAAACCAAAACATGTCCAGGCTCTGAGAGCTCAGAAGAACATGTTGGTGGGAACGCAGCGGGTGACATCTTTGGCAAGTGGGAGTCTGTCTTGTGAGTCCACACTCCCCTCACATCAAGGAATCAGGGGACTTGCCTAGTAGAAGACAGTTTCCTTTTCAGCAAACAGGCCAGCCATGACCGAGTGGAATTTATCCTAGGAATGCAAGGCTGGTTCAACATTCAAAAATCAATTAATGGAAAAATCTATCTCATCAACAGACTAACAAAAAAAGAATCACAAAATCACATCAGCAGATGAAGAAAAAGCATTTGACAAAATCCAACACTCATTCATGGTAAAAACTCTCATTAAACTAAGAATAAAGTAGAGTTTCCTCCACTTGATATAGAATATTTTTTCTTATTTTTTAACATTTATTTATTTTTGAGAGATAGAGACAGAGCACAAGTGGGGGAGGGATAGAGAGAGGGAGACACAGAATCCAAAGCAGGCTCCAGGCTCAGGGCTGTCAGCACAGAGCCTGACGTGGGGCTTGAACCCACAGTCTATGAGAGCATGACCTGGGCAGAAGTCAGATGCGTAACCAACTGAGCCACCCAGGCGCCCTGAAGAATATCTATTTAAAAAACCTGTACAGCTCATACCATACTTAATGTTGAGAAACTTGAAGTGTTCCCACTAAGATCAGGTACAAGGTAAGGAAGTCTCTCTCACTACTCCTTATCAATACCATGCTAGAGGTCCTCGCTCATACAGTAAGGCCAGAAAAGGAAATGAAAGAACACAGATTGGGAAGAAAGAGATAAATTTGTCTGCAGATGGCATGATTGTCTACGCAAAAAATCCAAAAAAACTGACAAAACAAAAACAATAGTCCTGGAACTAATACTATAGGAAGGGTATAGGATTCAAGATTAATATACAAAATTCACTTTCCTATATACCAGTAATGGGCAAGCAGAATTTGAAAAACATAATACCATTTACATTAGCTTTCCCACAAGTTAATTACTTACGCGTAAATATAACAAATATGTGTACAACATCTATGTGGGGAGAACCGTAAGACTCTGCGAAAATAAATCAAAGACCAAAAACCAAAACACTTAGGTATAAACCTAACAATATGTACAAGACCTATATGAGAAAACTATAAAACTTTGATAAAATCAAAGACTTACATAAATGCAGAGATATTCCATGTTCATGGATAGGAAGACTCAATACTATGAAGACGTCAGTTCTTCCCGACTTGGTCTGTAGATTCAATGCAATCCCAGTCA
>JAQQST010001254.1:0-13095 GCA_028646485.1 Cryptoprocta ferox | reverse complement strand
GCACAAAAAAACCATAAAACACCTAGAAGTAAACCTAACCAAAGATATAAAAGATCTGTATGATGAAAACTATAGAAAACTTATGAAGGAAATTGAAGAAGACCCAAAGAAATGGAAAAACATTCCATGTTCATGGATCGGAAGAATAAATATTGTTAAAATGTCATTACTACCCAAAGCAATCTACACATTCAATGCAATCCCAATCAAAATTGCACCAGCATTCTTCTCAAAGCTAAAACAAACTATCCTAAAATTTGTATGGAACCACAAAAGACCCCAAATAGCCAATGTAATATTGGAGAAGAAAACCAAAACGGGAGAAATCACAATCCCAGACTTTAGCCTCTACTACAAAGCTGTAATCATCAAGACAGTATGGTATTAGCACAAAAACAGACATATAGACCAATGGAATAGAATAGAGAACTCAGAGTTTGACCCAGAAATGTATGGCCAATTAATCTTTTACAAAGCAGGAAAGAGTATCCAATGGAAAAAAAAAGACAGCCTCTTTAACAGATGGTGCTGGGAGACCTGGACAGCAACATGCAAAAGAATGAAACTAGATCACTTTCTTACACCATACACAAAAACAAATTCAAAATGGATGAAGGACCTGAATGTGAGACAGGAAAGTATCAAAATCCTAGAGAAGAAAGCAGGAAACAACCTCCTTGACCTCAATCGCAGCAATTTCTTACTTGACACATCCCCAAAGGCAAGCGAATCAAGAGCAAAAATGAACTATTGGGACCTCATGAAGATAAAAAGCTTCTGCACGGCAAGGAAACAATCAATACAACTAATAGGCAACAACAGAATGGGAAAAGATAGTTGCAAATGACATATCGGATAAAGGGCTAGTATCTAAAATCTACAAAGTACTCACCAAACTCCACACCCGAAAAACAAACAATCCAGTGAAGAAATGGGCAGAAGACATGAAGAGACACTTCTCCAAAGAGGATATCTAGATGGCCAACAGACACATGAAACGATGCTCAGCATCACTCATCATCAGGGAAGTACAAATCAAAACCACACTTAGATACCACCTCATGCTGGTCAGAGTGGCTAAAATGAACAAATCAGGAGACTATAGATGCTAGTGAGGATGTAGAGAAACGGGCACCCTCCTACACTGTAGGTGGGAATGTAAACTGGTGCAGCTGCTCTGGAAAACAGTGTGGAGGTTCCTCAAAAAATTAACAATAGAACTCCCCTATGACTCAGGAATAGCACTGCTAGGAATTTACCCACGGGATACAGGAGTGCTGATGCATAGGGGCACATGTACCCCAATGTTCATAGCGGCACTTTCAACAATAGCCAAATCATGGAAAGAGCCTAAATGTCCATCAACTAATGAATGGATCAAGAAGATGTGGTTTATCTATACAATGGAATAGAACATGGCTATGAGAAAAAATGAAATCTGGCCATTCGTAGCAACGTGGATGGAACTCGAGGGTGTTAGCTAAGTGAAATAAGTCAGGCAGAGAAGGACCGATACCATATGTTTTCACTCATGTGAAACAGGAGAAACTTAACAGAGGATCATGGGGGAGGGTAAGGGGAAAAATAGTTGGGGAGAGGGTGGGAGGCAAGCCATGAGAGACTCTTGAATACTGAGAACAAACTGAGGACTGATGGGGGTGGGGGAGAAGGGAAGGGGGGTGATGGGCATAGAGGAGGGCACTTGTTGGGATGAGCACTGGGTATTATATGGAAACCAACTTGATAATAAACTATAAAAGAAAAAAATCAGAAAATAAATGTTGGTGAGGATGTGGAGAATGTGGAGAAGGTGGAATCCCTGTGCACTGTCCTTGGGAATATAAAATGGTACAGTCACTGTGGAAAAGAGTATGGTACTACAATATCATTAAACAAACAAAAAACAGTATGGTGGTTCCTCAAAAAATTAAAAATAGAATTGGGGCACCTGGGTGGCCCAGTCGGTTGAGCTTCCAACTTGGGCTCGGGTCATGATCTTGAAATTTGCGAGTTCAAGCCCCACATTGCTCTCGCTGGTGTCAGCACAAACTGCTCCTCCTCCACTTGTGCTCTCTCAAAAATAAACATTTAAAAAATAAATTAATAAAAATAAAAATAGAATTGATGATCCATATGATCTAGCAACTCCACTTCTGGGTATATATCCAGATGGACTGAGGTCAGGATCTTCAAGAGGTATTTATACATCCATGTTCATAGCAGCATTATGCACAATAGCTGAAACATGGAAGCAACCTAAGTGTCCATTGACAGTTGAACCATATACATACATTGTATGTATATGTGGCATATACATACAATGGAATATTATTCAGCCTTAAGAAGGAAAGAAATTCTGACACATCTCCAGTGTGGATGAAACTTAGGGACATTTATATGAATGAGACAAGCTGGTCACAAAAGAAAAACACTGCATGATTTCATTAATATGAAGTACCTTGAGTAAAATCATAGCAACAGAAAGTAAAATGGTGGTTGCCAGGGGTTGTAGGGAGCAGGAGTTCAGAGTTTTAGTTTAACAAGATGACAGAGTTTTTTTTTTTTCCTCTCCCAGGGACGGCGCCTGTAGGCCTTCAGAATGGTGCAGCGTTTGACATACTGTTGTAGGCTGTCCTACAATACAGCCTCTAACAAAACTAGGCTGTCCCGAACTCCGGGTAACAGAATCGTTTACCTTTATACCAAGAAGGTTGGGAAAGCACCAAAATCTGCCTGTGGCGTGTGTCCAGGCCGACTTCGAGGAGTTCGTGCTGTGAGACCTAAAGTTCTAATGAGGTTGTCGAAAACGAAAAAACACGTCAGCAGGGCCTATGGTGGTTCCATGTGTGCTAAGTGTGTTCGTGACAGGATCAAGCGTGCTTTCCTTATTGAGGAGCAGAAAATCGTTGTGAAAGTGTTGAAGGTACAAGCACAGAGTCAGAAAGCTAAATAAAGAAATGAAGCTTTTTTGAGTAATAAAAAAAAATCAAAGGCTAAAAAAAAAACAAAAACAAGATGACAGAGTTCTGGAGATGGATGATGGTGACAGGTGCACATTGTAAATGTATTTAATACCACCAACCCATACATTTAAAAAATGCTTAAGATGATACATTTTATGTTACATAAATTTTGCCACAATAAAAAAAACTTGGGAAAAAATGTACTAGGGGAAGTTGGAAGGGCATGGAATGTACCGAGTGAATAAATGAATTAATTGATGGTGGGAAAGAGTGAGGTAGGGAAAAGGGAAAGGCCTTTTCTTTCTTTAATCTGGAAAGACAGGAGATGCCAGCCATGAAGAGGTCACGGTGAAAGGAAGACAAAGGAGCTTATACTTCAGTCTCAGCAAAATAGAGGCAGGTTACATCCTGCAGCCAGGGGAAGAAAAAGGTTCAGAAGGGCTGGTGGCGTGCCATTGATAAAGGGTCCCTAAGGATGTCACTAGGCACTGAGAGTGAAATTGATGCAAAAATAAATATTTTATGATGACCATGTAAGAAAATTAACTTGGTGTCTTGCCATGTGGATTGCCAGTTGGTCCAGTTCCATTTATTGAAGTCTGTTACCGCCTCACTGATTTCTGAAACTACATCTGTCTATACTCAGTTCTCCTGCCTGGGAATATCACTAGAGGCTCCCTTCTGCTCCATATTTTTATTCCTAAGCCACTACCACAAGGCCTAATTATTATCTTTTATAATAAATCCTGGTGTTTGCCACCACAAGACCTCCTCTCCATTCTTCAAACTTGTCATGGCCATTTTGGCCCCTCAAATTCCTTCTCAGTTTTATGACCAGTTCTGCAAAAGACCTGTTGGGATTTTGATTGAAATGGAATCAACTTTCTGGGTTAATTGGACAGAATTGTGAATTTCAAGATATAGGATTATCCCAACCATGGAACATGTCATTCTCTTTTGTCTCAATAAGTGTGTATAATTTTGTCTTTCAATAATTCCTTAAAAAACTTTAGATTTTGACATATCATTTTGGTTGTTACTGTAAATGACATCTTTCAAAAATTTAATTTCAAACTGGTTTTCCTAGTGCATTGCTGAACTGTCACCAATTTTGCTGAGCTCAATGGTTCTTGCCTTTAGAGTTTCTTGATTTTCTTTGTAGATAATTGGATTGTCTATGTTAAATGAAAACACACAGAGACCAGTCTTGAAAATTCTGGGCAGGGGCACCTGGGTGGCTCAGTCGGTTAAGCGTTTGGCTCAGGTCATGATCTTGTGGTTTGTGGGTTCAGCCCCATGTAGGGTTCTGTGCTGACAGCTCAGAGCCTGGAGCCTGCTTCAGATTCTGTGTCTCCCTCTCTCTCTGCCCCTCCCCTGCTTATGCTCTTTCTCAAAAATAATAAACACTGAAAAATGTTCTGGGCAGACAAAACCACTTCAGTTATACAAGCAAAGCTTAATTTAGCTTATTTTGTGAGACAAGTGAGGCTAACTTGACCTTCACCTGTTGCTTATACCTCTGAAAATCCTAAGTGAAACTTAAATTGTTCCCCCAAATTGGTAAGTGGTAGCCACTAACCAATTCCCTTTCATTGAAAAATATTCTAACATGGGGCACCTGGGTATCTTAGTCGGTTGAATGTCTGACTTCAGTTCAGCTCAGATCATGATCTTGCGGTTCATGAGTTTGAGCCCCACATCGGGCACACTGCTGTCAGCCTGTCAGCATAGAGCCTGCTTCAGATCCTCTATCCCCTCTCTCTGCTACCCCCGCCCCCACTTGTGCTCTCCCAAAAATAAACAAATACCAAAAAAAAAAAAAAAAGAATATTCGAATGGAACCAATCACTATGAAGAATAAAGTCACTGGTTCTGCACTGTAGAAGCTGCTTGATGACAACAACAGACCCCTGGGCCTCATCCCATGTTTTGCTTTCAGTGCTCCCGGTTTGCAAACATTTTGGCATGTGCATGACAAACTTCTATGAATTACTACTTCAATGACTCATTAGTTTTGCTTCTGGTCTTTTCGAAATGTTTGACATCTGTGGCTAATGAACACAATGACATCTTTCCCTCCCAGCTGGAGTTGCTACCTTCTCTTGGTGTGCTGCCTGCCTTCACAGACATGTGCTCACGCTTGCTGCACACGTGTCTTGTACTAGCCTCATGCAAGCACTGCTTGGTTTCCTTTACACACGTTCTTTTTGGTCTCTGAGCCATGCAAGTGTCATTTCTCTGCCTATAGTCCCTTATTCCTCCAGCCCTGCCCCATCCCAACAAATGTTACCTTCTCTAACTCAACCCTGGAGGGACAATGTTTTCCTCCTCTGAGCCTGTGTGTGTGTGTGTGTGTGTGTGTGTGTGTGTGTGTGTGTGTGTAAGCTTATCTTCTATCTATCTATCTATCTATCATCTATCTTACTGTACATAATGTACCTCGCTTCAGGGTTTGTCTCCCTTGTTGCAATGTGAGCACCCGAGGTCAATGACTATGTTAGATACATCCTTGTATTATTCCCAATGACTAGCATAATAGTGGCTGACAGACAGGAAGTGTCAGAAGAGGCTTGCTAGTGAGCAGATTTAAAGCTGTGTCTGAAGCTCGACTGGTAGGTGTTGGGAGGGCAGATACCTCCAACATAGAGTTGAGTCCTTAGCACTGAGCGATAGTGCTTGATTTTGTCAGGTGTTCAGGTCTCCATGCTAACCAATCTCACCAAAGTCTCATTTATAAATTCGAAGACCAGTGGGAATTAATAGAGAATATATTCTGGTCTCTGCTCTCTGGTTCCTGACACAGAGCACTAAATTCTAAACAGAGTTTTAAACTCTTGGAATTTCCCTAGGTGACAGGAGTGTCTTTTGTTCTGATGATGTGACTCTGGGTGGGCTCCTGATAGCTTCAGGTTAGGGACTGGTCACCAGGAAGACCAAGCCATGAGGAGAAGCTTGGAACTTTCAGCCCCATCCCCCCATTCTTTGGAGAGGGGAGTAGGGCTAGAAGTGGGGTTGATAATCTATCATGCTTATACGATGAAGCTCCACCAAAATCCCAAAAGTAGGAGGTTTGGGAGCTTCCAGGTTGCAACACATGCAGGTGCCAGGAGAGTGGCCCACCTGGCGAGGGCATGGAAGTTCTGCACCCCTTCCCACACACCTTGATATGCACCTCTTCCATCTGCATGTTCATCATACCTTTTATGATAAATGGGTAAAAGGAATTGAGCATTTTCCTGAGTTCCATGAGCCATGTGGCAAATTATCAAAACCAAGAAGGGGCTGTGGGCATCCGGATTTGTACCCAAGTCAGAAGGAAGTTGTGGATACCCTGGGGACCTACTACTTGTGACCGGTGTCTGAAGTGGGGGGGGTCAGCCTTGTGGGAATGTGTCCTTAATCTATGGGGTCTAAACTAAGCGCAGGTAGTGTCAGAATTGAATCACATTGCAGGACACCCAGCTGGGGTCAGAGAATTGGTTGGTGTGGAAAAACCCCACACATCTGGTGTCAGGAGTGTTGTGAGTGTGGTAGTGGTGTGAGAGGACAGGAGAATACAGGGAGGGGAGTGGTTCATACAAATAGTGTACAAACATATTGTCCCACTGCCTTTACTCGGGGAAACAAGACCAGCTATGGGCCAGTGCATGACCCTCCAGGAACTTAAGACCCTGGGGACCCCAAAATGGAGCAGAGAGCTGTCTGGTGAGCACAGCAGAGCAGAGCTTAGCCACGTCTGCCAGTCACTTGTTCTGTTATTTTCTTAGCATAATTTAAAAAGTCAATTATCTTCTTTTCCCTACAATGTATACAAAAGGGAAACTTTATATTACTTCTATTCATTTTAAATCAGGGTCACTTGAGATCAATAAAGAGTAACTGAAAAAAGAATGTTATTAAGTTTAGCTGGAAAATTTGCCTGCTTAAAGGTGTTGTAGGCCCCAGGCCTACTCTACCACTATTCAGAAGTAAGATTAAGTATTAGGAAAGTGGTAGACTAGTACAAACCTAGGCTTTGTTATGGATCATCATCAGTACATATGACATGTGATCTCCAGCAAAAGGTGTTCAGATGCAGGACTCTGTATTCCACGAGCACTGCTGACAAATACCTGGTTAGTGTACTGGTTGAAGTGCTGTTTTATTGTCTGCCAAGATTTAAGAATTAAACATTGAAATGTTTAAGATGATTTGAAAAACAAAGAAAAGGTAAAAACATAGAAAAGGTCTGGAAAGGTATCACCCAAATGTCAATGTTTACCGCTGGATTTTTGTGTGTGGAATAATTTTAGATTTATGGAAAAGTTGCAAAGATAATACAGAGTTCTTGTATTACCTAGTTTTTAATGTTACATCCCTCTGATCTTACATTACCACAGTACATTTGTAAAAACCAAGAAACCAACACTAGTACAATTACTATCAATTAAACTACAAACTTAATTTGGGTTTCCCCAAATTTTCCATTAATGTCTTCTTTTTTTGTTTGTTTAAATATCCAACCTAGGATCCCACATTGCATTTAGTTGTTATGTCTCCATTGGTTTGTGACAGTTTCTATCTTTTCTTGATTTTCATGACCTTTATAGTCTTGAGGATGTCCCATAATTGGAGTTTTGTCTGATTTTTTTTTCATGATTAGACCATGATTACAAGTTTTGGAAAGAACACCACACAGGTGAAGTGTCCTTTTCACTGTAGCATGTTGGGGGTATGACAAGCATATGACCTCTCACTGGGCAATAAGAAACCATGGTCACTTGGTTAAGGTGGTGTTGACCGTATCTAGTGGAAGTGAGTCACTAAGTCTAGCCCACACTAAAGAGGGTGGGGAAGGGAAAAGTTAAGCTCCACTTTCTGGGTCTGAAGGTTGGAGGAAACTTAGTTCATCTATTATTTTCCAGATGGATCGATGTAAACACCCAGAGAAGTCCTCCAGATACTGTGCCTGCTATCCTGAGATCCAACTGGGCTTCACAAGGGGTGAGGTGACTGGGGGATTTCCCTGATAATCCTGCCTCTCACCTTTTGGTCACATTTTGAGGAATTGCCAGTATTTTCCAAAGTGTTGCACTATCTCACATCCCCACTAGCAGTGTGTGAGGCACTTTCTCCATATCTCACCATCACTTATATTTCCTGTCTTTTTGATTCTAGCCATCACAGTGGGAATGAGGATATCTAGTGGTATCTCACTGTCCTTCTGACTTGCAATTCCCTGATGACTAATGATGTCAACCATCTTTTCATATGTTTGTTGGTCATTTGTACATTTTCTTTAGAGCAATGCCAATTCAGATCTTTTGCTTATTTTTAAACTGTGTCCATTGTATTTTATTGAGTTATAAAAAGTATGTATTCTGGATGCAAGTCTTTTTTTAGGTATATGATTTGCAAATATTTTCTCCCATTCTTTTCACTTTCTTGATGGTGTCCTGTGCAGCAAAAAAATTTTAATTTTGGTGAAGTCAAATGTATCTATTTTTCTCTGTTAAGGGCTTTTGGTGTCATATCCAAGAAACCACTGCCTAACGCATGGTCACAAAGATTTACACCAATGCTTTCTTCTGAGAGTTTTATAGTTTAGCTCTTACATTTAAGTTCTTGATGCATTTTGAGTTAACTTTGTGTACAGTGTGAGGTAGGGATCCAACTTCGTTCTTTTGCAGTTCTTTGGCTCTCCAGTTGTCCCAGCACCATTTGTTGAAAAATTCACTCTTTCCCCATTGAATGGCTTGGCACCTTTGTCAAAAATTAAATGACCATACACATGAGGATTTATTTCTGGATTATCAATTCTAGATTATATATAAATCGATATTTTCACTGATCTGTATGTCTATGCCTGTCCTATACTGTCTCAATTACTACAGCTTTCATTCGTTTGTTTATTTATTTCAGCTTTTAAATAAGTTTCAAAATTTGGAAGTGTGAGTACTCCAACTTTGTTTTCCTTTTTCAAGATTGTGTTAGCTATTGTAGGTCCCTTGGATTTCCATACAAATTTTAGGATTAGCTTGTCAATTTCTACAAAGAAACCAACTTACATTTCGATGGGCACTGCATTCATCACTTTGCTTTTTGATAATACTTCAAATGAATATGCTAGTTTATGTTTATGCCATGGAATTTCACTCCCATAGCAATATGGTCCCAAGTGTTCCTATTAAACAATTAGGAAGCTTTAAAAGACATGTTTGTTTAGAACATCACATATGAACACAGGGTTTTAGTTTGTTTAATGACTTTATTTCCAACGATTGTTACTGCTTATTAGTCATAAAAATCATCAAAGTCATTGGCGGATGTGTTATGGTTTCTAGGGCGTAAAGCAGCTTCAATTTCTGAGTTACTGTCATCAGACTCACCCCAAAAAGCTGGAAGAGAAAACCAGACAGCTATTTAACATCTATCCATTCTGATAAGCTTGGCTTCATCAGCGGACTGGTTAACTGGAACATAGCCTGCAAAAGGCCTACCAGGGATGCTGAGGGCTGAACCTGACCAGGTGCATCTGGGATGTGTGTCCATACTGCACAAATTTGCACATCTCAGTGTGTTCTATGGAAACACTACAGAATATTTCTTTCCCCTTTTGTTGTGCCTTGCTCTTCACTGCAGGATGGGGATTTTAAATCAGGATTAACACAGAAGCAGGGTTAGCTAGGTATTTCACCAGGCCTGAGACCTCCTCAGCTCAGCTGCCCCTGCACTTTGATCCCCCTCTGTTCTTCACAAGGGCAGAGAGGAGAAAGAAGACACGGTGGGAGAACAGCAGGCCTTGGGTGCACATGGTTTACTTGGGAGGTGATCCTGGGAATGCTGGAAGAGTGACACAGGAAGGGAGGGAGCCAGCAGAGGGTGTGTTAACGAGGGGGGCTGCCAGTGGACAAAGCGGCTCAGTCCTGTAGGGCACCCTCTGAGAAACTCCAAACTCTCCTCAAATTGTCCCAACAAAGAGTAAGGAAGTGGGGTTATTTTATTGACCAAGTTCCATTTCTCATTGGTTGAAGGTTATTCTCATTCTCAACCAGGGCATCAACTCCCGGGCACTCTGGGCTGCCTCGTGGGGGCTGGGCATGCGCCTGTGGCCAGAGAAAGCCCTCAGGCAGATGCACAGCTGCCCGTGGCAGAAGGCCACAGCACGCCTTCGAACTGTACTGTGATCTCCAAGGTTGTCGGACAGGATGTGGTGGGACACAGTCTGCTACACTGACAATATCCATGACCACCACTATCTCCACAGCACTTGCTACCTGCCATTATATGTTGACTTCTTATACACAACCCCATTTCATTCTTGTACCAACCTGGGAAGGTAAGTGTTAATGCCTCCATTTACTGAGCAAACAGGTTGAAAGAGGTTAAGTAACTGGCCCCAATCACAGAATTAGTGGGTGTTGAAACCAAGAGTCCCACCCAGGTTGTCAGACTCATACCCATGCTCTTGATCACAACCCACTGGGAAGGGGGTCTAAGTGGACAGGAATAGAGCGAGCCCAAGCTCTGCACAGGATATGCCACAGTATTAGCATGGAAGGTGGGTTTGAAAGAGGAATAAGAGCTCATGGTGCTGAAGAAAAGGGGAGGAGCAGCCTGAGCAAAGGCAAAGAGGTATAGGTGTGGTATACAGGCATACCCCATTTTCCTGTGCTTTGCAGAGATTGTGCTTTTTATAACTGAAGGTCTGTGGCAACCCTACACAAGGCAAGTCTATTGGTACCATTTTTTCAACAGCATTTGTTCACCTTGTGTCTCTGTGTCTCTGTGTCACATTTCTCTCATTATTCCAAACTTTTCCATTATTATTATATTTCCTACAGTGATCTGGGATCAGTAATTATGACTCACTGAAAACTCAGATGATGGCTAGCATCTTTTAGCAATAAATTGTTTTTTAGTTATTTTTAAGTTAAAGTATTTTAAGTTAATTTAATGTTAATTAACATTTTTTAGACATGATGAATACTGTTGTACACTTAAGAGACTACAGTACAGCATAAACACAACTTTTATAGGCACTGGGAGACCAAAAGATTTATTTGGCTTTATTGCAGTGGTCTGGAACCAAACCTGCAATATCTCTGAGGTACATCTATATTTGGAAAAAACTGGCTGTGACTAGATCCACAGAGGACAAGACCTTGGTAGGAACTGAGCTGAAAGTAGGGATGTGGCCAGACCACAAAGGGAGAAAGTTGTGGACTCTACCCTGCACGTAGCAGGAGCCATTAGCAATTTTTAACCAGGAAGGTAAGAAGGTTACATGAGATTTTAGATGCTGGTGGCCAGGTGGAGGACAATGGGGAGTGGGGAAGGGGCCAGATGGGAGGAAACCAGGTAGTGTCTTCTGCAAGAGCCCTGTCATGTCATGAGCAGTGGGGTACTCGCAGGGCATTAGCCATGAGGATGGGGACAGAAGCAAAAGCCATTTCACAGTAGAATATACCAGTGTTAGTAATCAATTGGATGTGGAGGCCGGGATACCCTGCAAATTTACACTTGCAAGTTAGAATGCTATGCCACCATTGTGGCCCATGGCACCCCATGTATTGTCAGCTCATAGCCCTGTCACTGAAGAATGGTGCCTTGACAGCCCTCCAATACCCTCAGAGACTACGTCACCCCAGGGAGAGCCATAAGGGCACCCTGTGATTGCACACATGCTTCACAGTCCTTACAGGAGGGCACAGAAAACAAGGAACATGTCACAAAACAACGCTGGGTTAAAACGTAAAATGAAAATCTGGTTTCCAGTTATTTCTCTTACCTTTAGACTCTAAATTGGTAGTTAGTTTCTTTTCGTTTTCATGCCTGAAAAAATAAAGAAATAGCCTGAGTCTTGCAAAAAAAAAAAAAATGACAATCAGACTGATATTGTTACAATGAACACATTAGCGAAGAAGCACTGCACTGAAAGACCAGAAATTTTACAAGTTCTCCCCGAGTCTTAAGAGCAAGAAGAAAATGTCAAGGGGCGTCTAGGTGGCTCAGTTGGTTGAGCTTCTGACTCATGATCTGGGCTCAGGTCATGATTTCACGGTTCGTGGGATCAAGCCCCACATTGGGGCTGTGCAGACAGCATGGAGCCTGCTTGGGATTCTCTCTCTGCTCCTTCCCTGCTCTCTCTCTCAAAATAAATAAATAAACACTTTAAAAAAAAAGAAAATGTCAGGATCTCGGTGGCCAGAGGTACTTGTTGATGCTTTGGTGGGTGGATCCCTATTGCAACAGCATCACCAGTGTCCCTGAATGCACTCTCTGCTGGCCCTGAAGACACCGGGTCACAGTGTGCCCTGTGGGCATCCCTTGCAGCACTGGACAACGAGCACATAGGTGGTGAGGCAGAGGACTGACTTCCCTTCAACAGACCTCCAAAAACCATGTCTGGCCAAAGCTTTGGCACTTTTAGACAAGCTAAAAGTAAAATAGAGAAGTAGAGAATCCAAGATAGAATACAAGTTAAGATCCTCATCTCCATCAAGCCAGTGACACCAATCCTTAACAGCTTGACAAGGGAGTTCAAAATAAACTCTCAGTCTGCTCATTAGAAATACTAACTCATGGTAGAGAAAAATGCGTTATCCTGGACACCGAGGTGTAGGTTTCTGGGTATCACATACACAAAGATGCTAGTGTCTATGGCATCTAATACCTAGCAACCTGTTCCTGACAAGGTATTTGCTGGGTTTTACATTTATATATTATTTCATTAAAACAGATTCCATGGTACAGCCGCTCTGGAAAACAGTGTTGAGGTTCCTCAAAAAACTATCAATAAAACTCCCCTATGACCCAGCAATAGCACTGCTGAGGATTTACCCAAGGGATACAGAAGTGCTGATGCATAGGGGCCCATGTACCCCAATGTTCGTAGCGGCACTTTCAACAATAGCCAAATCATGGAAAGAGCCTAAATGTCCATCAACTGATGAATGGATTAGGAAGATGTGGTTTATCTATACAATGGAATACTACATGGCAATGAGAAAGAATGAAATCTGGCCATTTGTAGCAAAGTGGATGGACCTCGAGGGTGTCATGCTAAGCGAAATAAGTCAGGCGGAGAGGGACAGATACCATATGTTTGCACTCATAGGTCTAACAGGAGAAACCCAACAGAGGACCATGG
>JAQQST010001253.1:0-13096 GCA_028646485.1 Cryptoprocta ferox | reverse complement strand
TATAGTTTTAATGTACAGGATTTTCACTCCTTGGTTAAATATATTCCTAGATATGCAATTGCAAATGAAATTATCTTAATTTTTCTTTCTGCTCCATCATTTTAGTGTATACAAATGCAACAGATTCTGTATATTAATTTTGTATCCTATAACTTTACTGAATTCATTTGTTAGTTCTAATAGTTTTTGGGTAGAGTCTCTAAGGGTTTCTATATATAATATCATTTCATCTGCAAATAGTGACAGTTTTATTTCTTCCTCACAAATTTGGATACCTTTTATTTCTTTTTCTTGTCTGATTGCTGTGCTTAGGACTTCCAGTACTATGTTGGATGAAAGTGAAAATAATGAGAATCTTTGTCTTGTTCCTGATATTAGAGATTAAGCTTTCAGCTTTTCATTGAGTATGATGTTAGCCAGGGATTTGTCATATATGGTCTTTATTATGTTTTGGTATGTTTCATCTATATCCACTTTCATGAGAATTTTTACCATGAATGAATGTTGTATTATGTCGAATGGTTTTTCTGCACTTATTGAGATGACTGTATGATTTTTCTTCTTCTTTTTGTTACTGTGGCACATCACATTGATTAATTTGTGAATTTTGAACCATTCTTGACTCCCTGAAATTAATCCCACTTGATCATGGTGTATAGCCTTATAATGTGTTGTTGAATTTGGTTTGCATTTGGTCCCTTATAATCCATTGTATTTCTGTGATACCTGCTGTAATTTTCCCTCTTACATTTCTGATTTTATTTATTTGGGCTCTCTTTTTTTCTTCGAGAGTCTGGCTAAAAGTTCATCAAGTTTGTCTGTCTTTTCAAATAACCAGCTCTTAATTACATTGATCTTTTCTATTGTTTTTCTTTTTTAGTTTCTATTTATTTTCACTCCAATCTTTATTATTTCCTTCCTTGTACTAACTTTGGGCTTTCTTTGTTCTTTTTTTAGTTTCTTTAGGTGTAAGATTAGATTGCTTGAGATTTTTCTTATTTCTTGAAGTGGTCTTGTATCATTTAAACTTCCCTTTTAGAGCTGTTTCTGCTACATCCCATAGAATTTAGAATGTTATATTTCCATTTTAATTTGTCTCAGTGTACTTTTTGACTTCCTCTTTTATTTCTTCATTGACCCATCCCATTGGTTGTTGAATAGCATGTTAGCTTCCGTGTGTTTGTGTATTTTCCACTTTTCTTCTTGATGTTGATTTCTAATTTCATACTGTTATGATCAGAAAAGATGCTTGATATTATTTCAATCTTCTTAAATTTATTGAGGCTTGTTTACTAACACATGATCCATCCTGGAGAATATTCCATGTGCATTTGAAAATACTGTGTATTCTGTTGTTTTTGAGTGGGATGTTCTAAATATACCTGTTAGGTCCATCTGGTCTAATGTGTCATTCAAAGTCATTATTTCCTTGTTGATTTTTCTGCCTGGATATCTATCCATTTATGTAATAGGACATTAAAGTCCCCCTACTATTATTGCATTACTGTCAGTTTCTCTCTGCTGCTGGCATGTGTGTGTGTGTGTGTGTGTGTGTGTGTGTGTGTGTGTTTGACCTCTGACTGACTGCAAGGTATGGCTATGTGGGGCTGTCCACCCCACCCCCAAGTGGAGGAACTTGGAAGGCGCTCTGGCACTGGCTGAGTGCACTATCCAGGTGTGGTGGGGTGGAGAGTAACTTGGGAGGGGTGCTGAGGCAGGTTGGGTGAGTTGGGAGGAGTCTTGGGCCAGGTTATTATTAGTACTGGTGCAGTAGATGGAGAGTGTCAAATGGTACCTGCCAGTGCTGGGCCATCCAGGTAGAAGATAAGTTTTTAAAAATGCTGCCCAACAGCGCTTTTGTCCCCAAAGAAGTTCCAGTAGAAACCTACCCATCTGGCACATGCCCTAAAATTAGTCAGTGTATCTCCTTCATATGTAACTCAGGAACTTTTTTTTGAATGTTTATTTTTGAGAGAGACATAGACAGAATAACAAGTGGGTTAGGGGCAGAGAGAGAGGGAGACACAGAATCTGAAGCAGGCTCCAGGCTCCAGGCTGTCAGCACAGAGCCCAATGCAGGGCTCGAACCCACGAACTGGGAGATCATGACCTGAGTTGAGTCAGACACTCAACTGACTTAGCACCCAGGCATCCCAATCTCAGGCACTTTTCAAACTGCTGTCCCTGCCCTGGGACTTGGAGCAAGTGAGAAAGTACACATGCCCTTTAAAAGCAGAGTATTGGTGGGGCACCTGGGTGGTTCAGTTAGTTAAGCATCCGACTCTTGATTTCAACTCAGGTCATAATCTCACAGTTCATGAGTTCAAGCCCTATATCTGGCTGCCCACTTCTGATGGTATGGAGCCCATACCATCTCTCTCTGCCCCTCTCTCTCTCCCCCTCTCCCCCCCCCCCCACTGTCTCTCTAAAAATAAATAAAACTAAAAAAAAAAGGAACAGAGTATTGGTTTTCTGATGACCTTCAACTCTCCTGGACATAATAAGCCCCACTGTTTTTTTTTTTTTTTAATGTTTATTTTTGAAAGAGAGAGTGTGTGAGTCGGGGAGGGATGGAGAGAGAGGGAGACACAGAATCTGAAGCAGGCTCCAGGCTCTGAGCTCTCAGCAAAGAGCCCAACACAGGGCTAAAACCCACGAACCATGAGATCATGACCTGAGCCAAAGTCAGATGCTTAACCGACTGAGCCACCCAGGCGTCCCAAGCCCCATTGGTTTTAAAAGTCAGCATGGGTGCTGATCTTTCTGGTGCAGGTCCCCCAGGCTGTGGGGCCTGATGTTGGGCTTAGATACCTTGTTTCTCAGGAAAGGCCTCTATGGTTGTGATATCCCTCCCATTTGTCCCTGGACTGGGGATGTGGGTCCTGGCTAAACTGCATCTTTATCCTTCTACCTGTCTTAATGTGGCATTTTCTTTATTTCCTTAATTGTGTATGATCTGTTCTCCTGGTCTTCAGTTCATTCTCAATACTCATTCATTCTTAACAATATAGAGATATTATTCTATATTTAGATTTTGGTGTATCTGTGGAGGGAAAATGAGCTCAGCATCTTTTACTCTACCATCTTGATCCCATCTCCCGCCCTGTTTTTCTTTACATGTTTTTTTTTTTCCAGTCTTTTCTTCCTAGGAGCTGTGTTTCCAGCATTCAATGAAAAACAAAACAAAACAAAACTCCTATAAATAAGAAAAAGACCAATGACCCAGTGGAAAAATTGGCAAAGTCTATAAAATGAGAACAATCTAGTAGAGAAACGGGGAAAAGTATATGAACTCTGAACAGACAATTCACAAACAATGACTCCTAACCATCTGAGAAGCTGATCACCTCACTTATAAGATAAATATAAATTTAAACTACACTGAGCTCTTTCTCTTTCTTTTCCAAGAGGTGGCAAATCTGTAGAGACAGTGTCATTTAGTGATTGCCTGGGGTGGGGAGGGGGAGGGTAGCATGACTGCTAATAAGTACTAGGTTTCTTTTTGAAGGTAATAAAAATGTTCTAAACTTAGAAGGTGGTGATGGCTGCACAACTCTGTGAATTACTTACATCATTGAATTGTGATAAAGATGATTTTTAAAAAATGAGTATTATAAATGCCCAGATGTTGGTTTCTAAATACTTCAAATGTTACAAATTTCCAGTTATAAGATAAATAAGTCCTGTGAATGTAATGTGCAGCAAGGTAACTACAATTAACAGTACTGTATTGTATACCAGAAAGTTACTAAGAGTAAATATTAAAAGTTCTCATCACAAGAAAATTTATAACTGTGTGAGGTGATGAATGTTAATTAGAATTATCATGGTGATTATTTTACAATATATACATATATAAATAATTAATGCTGTACACCTAAAACTAACAATGTTAAATGTCAATTATATCTCAATTTTTAAAAATTAAATAAATACCATCCTTCTCTAAAAAGAGTGGCCAGGAACTTATGGCTTCTAGGCCAAATCTAGGCTACTGTCTGGTTTTATAAAGTTGTATTGGAACACAGCCATGCCGATTCATTATCTATGACTGCTTTTGCACTATAACAGCAAAGTAAAGTAATTGTAACAGAGCCCCATGGCTCACAAAGCCTAAGATATTTACTATTCAGCCCTCACCAGAAAATATTGAACTCTGACTTAAAGAAATCAGACCCCCTTAGAGAAATGAATGATTCCAAGGATAGGTCAGGGAAAGTACAAGATGAGCTTGAGATATCTTGTACCAGAAAATAAGGAGATGCTCAAAGGACTTGGGGTCAGCTTTCAGGGGCTTCAGCTGGCCAACTCTGGGACAATTTGAACATCAAAATAAAGGACAGTGGTGGATTATAATAGAATAAAATTGTATAAGTACATACTGTTACAAACATATAAGAATTAACTCATTTTCCTTACAACAGAATGTCAACTGCTGTAGAAAAAAATGGGCAAAGGGCACCAGCGTGGCTCAGTAGGTTAAGCATCCGACTTCGTCTCAGGTCATGATCTCACAGTTCATGGGTTCAACATCCGCATCCAGCTCTGTGTCAGAGTCTATCTCTCCCTCTCTCTCTCTCTGCCCTTCCCCCACTTTTAGTCTGCCTCTCTCTCTCAAATTTAAAAAAAGAAAGAAATGGAGGAAACCCTAACTATTTGGCAACCGTTACAATGCTGATTGGTTCTAGTGGGACTGTCTGGTAGGTGGAAATTTGAGATTAGTCCAATATTCCATTTCTCATCAGAGATCTTCTCACAAAATACTTCTCAATTACAAAGGGATAAATGGCAGGCTTCTCCACCTGTACATCCACCAGATATCAACTTAAGCAGGTGATCAAGGTTAACATGAACTGTGGCAAGGTGATTCACTGTCCTGTGCCTCCTGGTGTGATGTACTGAGAAGAGCATAGTATCATTTGTAAACAGTAATGTTCCATTTCCATCACTATTGATAACCTGAATAGGATGGTTGTATTGTGGTCTTATAAGTAAGACAGGGCTTTGGGTTCCAGAAATACACACTGGAGTATTTAGGAGTGAAGGGGCATCATATTCGCAACTTGCTGTCAAGTGTTTCAGAAAACAAATAATGACAATGGCTATTTATATAGAAAGAAGGTTACAGAGCAGACAGGCTAAATTATTAATAAGTGGAGAATTTTGGTGAAGGAGACATAGTAGTACTTTACTATTCTTGCAACTTTATTAAAAAATTTCAAATTTTAAAAATCCACTGAGATACCTTTTAAAAACTCATATGTTTATAATATAAAATGATTTAATGATTGGCATTTTGGCAAGGGGTTGTAAAAACATGTAATTACAATTCTTTCATGGTAGGAAGGCATAAATAAGGTTTCTTATGAAAGATGGTTTGTCACTATTAAATTTTTAAATGTATATACTTTGGCCCAGTAATTCTTTTAGGAATTGATGCTACAGATATATATACCTATGAATATGGGATAATCTTCGTTAAATGAAGTGTAAATAATCAAGTGCAGAATTGTGAAATATGCAACCATTTGTGTAAAAAAGGAAATATGCATACTTATTTACCTATAATTACTGATAATAGCTAAAAGAGAAGAAGCCAGATGGCTAGGTGGAAGGGTAGACAAGAAACTTTGTTCCTCATTCTAAAAGTAAAAAGAGTATTGATACGAGAGGTGGAGAATTGAGTTTATTTTTGGAATCAGTGTTAGATTCTCCCACCTTTTCATGGGAGAAACCATAATTTCCCCATTGCTTGAATCTGGATTTTGGCCAATTAAATGTGGTAGGACAGACAACGTGCCAGTTCCAAGCCTAGGTACTAGACATATGTAATTGCCATGAGAACATACCCAGGAAATTTGATTGGAGGATGAAATACATAGACAAGAGCCAGAAAACCCAGTTGAAATCATCTTCATATTGACCACCAGAATGAGCCCAGCCAAGACCAAATGAAGTGCTCAGCTAAAACCAGAAGAATCACCCAGCGGACCCATAGTCTTGTGAGCCACTAAGTTTGGGATGATTTTTAATGCAGTATTAATGGGATAATAGATAACACACTCAGCATGAACTCCTCCTTATTGGGTCCTATGTGAGTCTTGGTGTATAACAGAGCTTGCCTACTGCTATGCACCTAGAAGTCCAAAACTATATTCAACTTTCCCTTGTCCTCTTGGCAGCTGGCCATGGGCACACGATCAGGACTCAGTTAATCAAATGCTTGCATATGAGATTTTGAGTACTGTGAATCCACTAATCAAAGTGTCAAAATTCTCCAGTATCCTAGTGTTGCTTGCTCCAGATTAATTGATGGAGGCATTGCCAAGTGTATGAGGTCCTAACACTGATGCCTGTGTCTTCAGCCCCTTCTTGTGTTGAATCGTTGTCTAGAAAACTGACCTTCCTGCTCCTGAGAATTCCATAGGCTGCCCAATATCTTCTCATTATGTTTATTTTCCGTTTACAGAGGATGGTGGGCCATTTTGTTTCTAAGTTGAATGTTATTCAATCAGACATTTTTTTAAATTAGCCTGGGGTCTTCAGGCATGGACATACAAACTAACATTGGTGAAGTTGCAAGGAAAGAAAGTAGGGGAGAATTTTAGGAGTGGGAATAGTATTAATGTGCCTGTACAACATTTGCCTTTGAAGCATAAAAATATATCAATATATCTCTATTACGATATAGCACAATCAAAAAAGAGAAAATTTATTGTGTGCCTTTGCGTTGGAAATGAATTGTACCAACACTTAAACCCTAACAACTTTTTACATTAGGAATGGCCATGATTCAAGCTTTTGAACTTTATTTTTAATCCACTACTTCTTTAGGTTTGTAGTTTGTAAGTTTTGACTGCTCTCACTTTGTCTTGTGTCTTGAAAAGAAATTTAGAATCACAAATAATAGCAGTTTGCTTAAATGCCTTCTGTTGTCCCTAAAAAAGTATCTTGGATATGGATCTCAAATAATTCAGGAAAATTTGAATCAGACAAGGAATTGGATAACTACCAATTTTCCCATCCCTTGGCTGCCAGTTGTCTCTCAATTAGTTTGAGGTTCAACAGAACTAGGACCCTGGAAAAGTTTCAGCTGGCATCTTTTCAATCTTTAAATCTCTCAAATATATCATGTCTCATTCCATAATTTAGACTCATCTCTCAACTAGACAATCAGAGCAACTTGACACAAGATTGGAGGCAGAAAGACCAAGTTCATAACAGGGGATAGGCCTTCTGTGATTTGGTTTCTGTTTACTTCCCACTGTAACTCCTGCCAATCCCAGGGTAGAAAGTACCTGATTAAACCCATTTTTTTTTTCAGAACATCAAGAACTTCACATACTGTTATGTACTTCCCACTTAACAAATATCTACTCATCCTCCATATCTTAACTCGTGCATCACACATTATGTAAATCTCCAGGTAGAGTTGACCATTCACTTTCTTTTGCAGCCCTGCTGTATATTTAACCCTATTTCTACTATAAAGTACTGATCTCCTTGTTGTGTCTCCCATTGTTCAGAGTTCTTTTATATCCTCATGTCATAGGCTATTATACTAGAGCACTGAAATATCTATGGACAGCCTTGGAGGAATAAAAAAAGAAATCTTAAATCACAAAGGATCAATTCTCTATTCTACAACAATTGTGTTCATCCTGCCAATAAAAATGTCCCTGACATTTAAGAACCACACTTAGAAAAAGAGTGACTAGATGAAAATGTATGACAGTTACTGACTAGGCTTTCAAACATTATTCTCAAGAAATCTATCAATCACATTAATTAAGGAAGAGTCCTTTCTTCCTTCTTAACTAAGCTGAAAGGCTAGCAGGGTATCATGAAAGTTTTACAATCACTGGAGTCAGTCATGGTTTGAATATCGCTTTAGATAAATTTTTTGCCCTCTGGATCTCAGTTCCTTGGATTAAAAGGATTGCATTGCACTGCTAGGAATCTTTCTTTAGAAATACTTGTACAGTTTTGTAACTTTTCTAATGAACAGACTTTATAAGAGCCACCCACTTATCTACAATATTTTAAAAATACTGAACCATAATTATATGTACTAGTTTGGAAACATGTCCCTGTCCTGTTTGGTGGGGGGAAATGTTGAACAAGTGCACTTATGATCCTATTGAGCATTTAAAAAATCTATACATGGATATGTATTTGTGCATTAAAATGGTTAGAGAAGTCACCAAAACCAAAGTATGTAATATATGAAATAGGGTGGGGGAAAGGCACTAAAAAGAAAAAAAATCATTAGTAATTCTATTTTGATTGAACTATTATCTTAAGGACACTTTCTCAGTCCATTTGGGCTGCTATAACAAAATACTTCAAACTGAGTAGCTTATAAATAACAGCAATTTATTTCTTATGGTTTTAGAAGCTGCAAAATCCAAGACCAAGGTGCCAGCATGGTCACATAGAAACTGCTGACCAAGAATACTTTGCCCAGCAAAGTTTTCCTTTAGAAATAAAGGTGACCTAAAGCTTTCCCTAACAAAAGCTGAGGGAATTTGTCACCACTATACATGCCTTATAAAAAAAGGCTGATGGGTATTAAAGAGGGCACTTGTTGGGATGAGCACTGGGTGTTATATGTAAGTGATGAATCACTAAATTCTACTCCTGAAAACAATACACTATATGTTAACTAACTTGAATCTAAAAACAAAGGGTGTAACAGTTCAAGTTAAAATGAAAGGATACTAACATGACAACATGAAATCATACATTATAGTAGTAAAGGTAAGTATATAGTCAGATTCAGAATACTCTGATACTCTAATATGGTGATATGTAAACCACTTTAGTATAAATTTTAAAACATAACAGTATGAAAAATGGTTGTAGTTACAAAATATTTAATGGATATACAATATTAAAAGATTTAAGTTGTGACATCAAAAACTAAATGTATTGGAAGAGAGTAAAAGGGTAGAATTTTTAAATGTGATTGAAGGTAAGTTGTTATCAGCATAAAATAGACTTATAACATGCTATAAGATGTTTCCAGTAAGACAGAGGGTAACCACAAAACAAATTTATAGTGGATATAGACAAAATGAAAAGAATCAAAGTGTACATCTATGGAAAATTATCAATTTACAAAGGACAATAGCAAGGGAAGAAGAAAGGAACAAGAGAACTGCAAGAGTATACACAAGAAGATGGCAATAGACTCCTTACTTACCAAGAATTATATTAAATGTAATGGGTTAAGTTCTCCAAAGAAAACAAAAGTTACAGAATTAATGGATGGATTAAAAAAAAAAAAAAAGAAGAAGACCCCAACTATATGCTACCTACAAGAGACTCACTTCAGCTCCAAGAACACATGTAAGCTCAAAGTGAAGGGATTGCAAAATACATTCCATGCAAGTGGAAATCAAAAGAGCAGTGGTAGTTATATTTATAATTCAAAACTGTAACAAGATAAAGAACATCATTATATAATGATAAAGGGGTCAACTCATCAAGAATATATAACAATCATTAATATATATGAACCCATCAAAGCACCTAAATATATTAAACAAATACTAAAGGATAAAGGGAGGAACAGACGACACTAAAATAATAGCAGGGGACTTTAATACCCTATATTCAACAATGCATAGACCAATCCTAATGTTTCCTTACCGATTTCTGTTCGGATGAAGTATATGTTAAATGTACCCAACAAACGTTTACAGAACATTCTATCCAACAGCAGCAGAATATACATTCTTCAAAATTGTACAGGAAACATTCTCCAGGATAGATCATCTGATAGGTCACAAAACAAATCCCAGCAAATTTCAAAAGGGTGAAATCATACTAAGTATCTTTTCTAACCAAAATCAACAAAAGGAGGAAACTAGAAAGTTCAAATATGTGGAAATTAAACAACACATTCCTGAACAACCAAAGGGCCAAAAACAAAATGATACGGGAAATCAGAAAAATCTTGAAACAAATGGAAATGGAAGCACAATATACCAAAACATGGGATGCAGCAAAAGTAGTTCTAGGATGGAAATTTATAGGTATAAATGTCTAAATTAAAAAAAAAAAAAAGATGTCAAGCAACTTAACACTTCAAGGAATTAGAAAAACAACAAACTAAGCCCAAAATGGGGATGAGAGAAATAAAGATCAGGGTTCAAATAAATGAAAGAGACAAAAAGAAAGGATCACAAAACCAAGAGATGATTTTTTTTAAAAAGAGAAAACTGATAAATCTTTAGCTAGACTAATTTTTTTTAAAAGATGATACACATAAGCAAGATTGGGAATAAAAAGGAGACATTACAACTAATACTACAGGGATATATAGGATAATGAGAGATAACTATGAACAATTATAGGCCAACAAATTAGATAACCTTCAAAAACTGGATAAATTCTTAGAAATATACAACCAACAAAAACTTTGCTTATATCATCATTTGATGTTTGACAGGGAGCCAAAAATACTCAATAGGGAAAGGATAGTTTCCTCAGCAAATGGTGGTGGGAAAACTGGATAATCACATACAGAAAACGAAACTGGACCCCTAACACAAAAAAATCAAAACGGTTGAAGAACTAAAACATGAGACCTGATACCATAAGATTCCTAGAAGAAAGCATGGGGAGGGGATTAAAAACACACCTATGTTGATGAGTACTAAGAAATATATAGAATTGCTGAGTTTTTGTCCACCTGAATCTAATGGAACACTCTATGTTAATTATACTTAAAGAAAACATAGGGAAAACTCTCCCTGAAATTGGTCTTGGTAATGTTTTTATTATTACAGCAAAGCACAAGAACAAAAGCAAAAATCCATTCATTGGGTAAGGGATTCATATCTAAAATATTTAAAATACATACAATTCAATACAAAAAATCTGAATAAATGGGCAGAGGAGCTGAATAGACATTTTTCCAAGACGACGTACAGTGGCTAATAGGTACATCTTTCATCATCAGGGAAATGAAAATCAAAACCAAGTGATATTGACACAAGTATGTTATATGCCAGTTACACCTCCTTAAAAAAATTTTTTTAAAGCCATGCAGTATCCCCCACACCTGTTAGAATGGCTATCAACAAGATAACTATTAGAAAGAATGTGGAGAAAAGGGAACACTGTGCACTGTTTGTGGGAATGTAAATTGGTTCAACCATAATGGAAAATGGTATAGAAGTTCCTCAAAAATAAAAAGCAGAACTATCAGTAATCTCACTTCTGAGTATATATCCAAGGGAAATGAAAACAGGATACTGAAGAGATATCCTTCCATGTTCATTGCAACATTATTCAGAATAGCCAAGATACAGAAACATCCTAAGTACCTGTCAACAGACTAATAAAGATGATGTGTGTATAAATACACAAACACACAATATTGGTCAGCCATGAGAAAGCAGGAAATCTTGCCATTCATGACAACATGGATAAACCTTGAGGACATTACACTAAGAGAAATAAGTAAAAAAAGTCAAATACTATGGTAAAAAAAAAAGTCAAAAACTAATAAACTATATGTGGAATCTATAAAAGCTGAACTTAGAGGTTTCTAGGGGTGGAAGTAAGTTCTGGAAATCTAACAAACAGCATTGTGATTATCATATAAAACACTTCATAATAAACTTCAAAGTCCCTAAGAGAAAAGATCTTGATTGTTCTCACAACAAAAAAGAAATCTATGACCTGACAGGTGTTTGCTAATGTGGTAATTATATTGCAATATACAAATATATCAAATCAGTTTTTTTTGAGATATAATGGTGAGAACAAAAGGGCTCTTTGATAGCTTTTATAAAGAGGCCTAAATCTACAGTGAGAGACTAGAAACAACAAAACAAATTGAAGTTACAGAAGCAGAACTCTAGTGACATTTTTTATATCCATATTTTTTCATTTTAATTTCAGTAGTAATATACAGTGTTATATTAGTTTCAGGTGTACTATACAGTGATTCAACAGTTTTATGTAGTACATAGTGCTCATCATAAGTGTCCTCTTAATCCTCCCCACCCACCTCACCTCTGGTAACCACCAGTTTGTTCTCTATAGTTCAGAGTCTGTTTCTTGTTTCTCTCCCTCTCCCTCCCTCCCCCTCCCCCTCTTTTCTCGTTTGTGCATTTGTTTTGTTTCTTAATGAAATCATTACATTTGTCTTTCTGATTGCCTTATTTCACTTAGCATTGAACTCTCTAGCTCCATCCATATTGTTGCCAATGGTAAGATTTCATTTTTATGGTGAATGAAGTGTTATGAACACTTAAGCTGCTTCCATAATTTGGCTATTCTAAGTAATAAACTGCAATAATCATAGGGGTGCATGTATCCTATCACTTTGAATTAGTGTTTTTGTATTTTGGGGGCAAATACCCAGTAGTGCAAGTGCTGGATCATAGGGTAGTTCTATTTTTAATTTTTGAGGAATCTCCATTCTGTTTTCCACAGTGGCTGTGCCAATTTACATTCCCACCAACAGTGAGAAAGGGTTCCTCATCCTCACCAACACCTGTTTATGTTGTTGATTTTAGCCATTCTGACAGGTGTGAGATGATATCCCATTGTAGTTTTGTATTTCCCTGATGAGGGATGTTGAGCATCTTTTCATGTGTCTGTTGGCCAACTGGATGTCTTCTTTGGAAAATGTTCATACTTTTTTAAATGGATTGTTTATTTGGGGTGTTGAGTTTTATAGGTTTTAGATACTAACCCTTTATCGGATAGTCTATTTACATTTAAAGTAGTTATTGATAGAGATGTATCTATTGCTGGCCAGCTGCAGAGGCCTCCAATAAGGGAATTTTTTTTTTGTTTCAAGTTTTTCTTTATCGTAGTGATTCATCATTTACATATAACACCCCGTGCCCTCCTTAATACCTATCCAATAAGGAAATCTTGTACTCTGTTGAATTCTCTGCCTTAAAAGTTGCTAGACGAGTGTCTATTCACGTCTTCTGCCCATTTCTTCACTGGATTGTTTGTTTTTCGGGTGTGGAGTTTGGTGAGTTCTTTGTAGATTTTGGATACTAGCCCTTTATCCAATGTCATTTGCAACTATCTTTTCCCACTCTGTCGGTTGCCTATTAGTTTT
>JAQQST010001252.1:0-13096 GCA_028646485.1 Cryptoprocta ferox | reverse complement strand
TGATTATTTTATTTCCCTGGTCAGTGATATTTGGGACTCTCCACCATGTATACTATGGCTTGTGTTTTGAGGTGTCCCTGAAAGGGAAACAGACTAGCGTACAGGGAACAAAAGCACGGAAATGCACAGACAAATCACACAAACAAGCAAGCCAAAAGGGGAAAGGAAGTAAAGAAAAGGAAAGGAAAGGAAAGGAAAGAAAGACGAGAAGAAAAGAGAGAAGAAAAATAAACAAAACCAAAAAGAAAAAGATAAATAAGGTGGGGACTGAGACAGCCAAAGTCTGTGGACAGTCTAAAAGCATTAAGTAGCCAAGAGGAGAGATAAGAATATGCTAAGGGAAACATATCTGGATGGCAGCAGAAAAGAAGGAGAAGCAATGAAAAAGGGAAAAAAAAAGGAAAAAAAAAAGACAACTCCCCTGTGCGGATGGGCGTGGTTTGGTGTCAGGGCAAGTCTTGGGGGCTGCTCTCTCTGAGGCCCCGCCTTGGTGGTTGTGGGGAGAAGTATGGCGCCACTTCAAAGCTTTGCTGGAACCAAGCGTTGCAAGCCGCCCTTCTGAGTCCGATCTCCCTGTGCCGCGGGCGAGCCAAACTGTATTGTCCTACCTCCGCCTCACTTCCAAATCCCAGTCCTTGCAGTTCAACACCGTCACCGGGGATGAGATGCGTTCCCGCTGGGGGCCGGCCTCCCGGCCCAGCTTGCGCTCCCCTTTTCGCACCGCCGCTGACTTTATCTGTGCCGCCACCGCTCCCGGTGCGTCTTGGAGTGGATGCCGCTGCCGCTGCGCCCAAGGAAGAATTCGCCAGCCAGATGGGACGGATTTCTCTCCTGGTGATTTCTCTCTCGGCAGTTATATATGGGGAGACGGGCGAGTTTTTCCTCCCTTAGAGATGGTTCTAGGTGCGTTTTGTGTCTCTCTTTCTCTTCCCCTGGTCTCTCCGGGGCCCAGCGTGTTCTCCCTGTGTTGGGTTGTGGCTCCTTCCCCCTGCACCACCGGGACCCGCCCGTCCCCTTATTTCCCAGATCACAGTCACTCACTCAGGCATCTTTGAGGTTGTCTTCTTTCTGGCGTCTGTTTCTTCTTTCCCCCACTTGCAAATCCAAGTTTTATCACTTCAGTCCTTCTCAGTTCAATCCTTATGGGTGTGCGCGGATTACAGAGCTTCTTGCTTCTCCACCATCTTGCCCGCTCCCTCAAATAAATGTCAAAAATGTATTGCTTTAAAAGCTTACATTAAAAAAGAAATGCCTCAAATAAACAATTTAACATTACAACTAAAAGAACTAGAAAAAGAACTAACGAAAATCAAAGGTAGAATAAGTAATAAAGATTAGATGAGAGATCAATAAAATATTGAAGAGAAAAAGAATAATCAACAAAACCAAAAGTTGGGACTTCAAAAAAATCAACAAATTTGACAAACCTTCAGGTAGACTGAATAAGGAAAAAAGTAATTCAAGTTACTTAGATTAGAAATGAAAGTAGTGAGACTTTACAACCAATGTTACAGGAATAAACATAGAGCGTTCCATGAACAATTGTATATCAACAAATCAAATAATCTAAATTAACCAATTCCTAGAAGCATATACCCTACCAAGACTGAATCATAAAGTAGTAGACCATATGTATAGACCTATAACTAGAAAGGAGATTGAATCAGTAACCAAAATCTTCCCAGTAAAGAAAAGCCTAGAACTGGCTGTCTTCACTGGTGAATTCTACCAAACATTTAAAGAAATAATACCAATCCTTCTCAAATCCTTCCAAAATATTAACGAGGAAATACTTCCTTATTTTCTCTGGAGAGCTTTATTCTGACACCAAAGACAAAGACCTACAAGACAAGGAAACTACATACTGTTACCCCTTATGAACATTGATGCAAAAATCCTCAACAAAGTACTAGCAAAATTAATTCAGCAATGTGTTAAAAGGATTATACACCATGGCCAGTGAGATTTTTTCCTGGAATGCAAGAATGGTTGAACATATGAAAATCAATCAATGTAATACACCACATTAAAAGAATGAGGGGGAAAAAGCACATGATCATCTCAATTTATGCAGAAAAGGCATTTGACAAAATTCAACATACTTTTATGTTAAAAACACTCAAGAAGATAGGAATAGAAGAAAATTACTGAAATATATATTTAAGGGATAATGAAAAGCCCAGGGCAAACATCATACTCCATGGTAGGAGACTGAAACTTTTCCTCTAACATTGGGAACAAGATAAGAATGCCCACTTTACCACTTCAAGTCAACATATTATTGAAAGATTTATCCAGAACAATTAGTCAAGAAAATTAAATAAAATGCATTCAAGTTGGAAAAGAAATAAAATAATCTCTTTTCATAGATTATGTGATCTTATATGTAGAAATCCCTAAAGATTCCACAATTTTTTTTAGAATAATCAAATTCAGCAAAATTCCAGGACACAAAATCAATACACAAAACAGTTACATTTTCATGCATTAATAAAGAATTTGAAAATGAAATTAAGAAAATAATCCCATAATTCTATTTATAACATCAAAAACAAATAAAATATTTAAGAATAAATTTAACCGAGGATGCAAGAGATCTGTATCCTGTAAACCACAAAACATTGCTACAAGAATTAAAGACAGAAATAAATGTAAGGACATTCTATGTTCACAAATTGGAGAAATCAATATTGTTAAAATGTCAATACTACCCAAAGCAATGTATAGATTTAATGTAATCCCTACCAAAATCCCAATTAGAGTTTTGTAGAAATAGAAAAACCCATCCTAAATTCATATGTAATTTCAAGGTATGTTGAATAATTCAACAATCTTGAAAAGGAAGAACACTTGGAGGACTCATACTTCCTCATATCAAAATTTATTATGATGCTACAGTAATCAAAACAGTGTGAAAATGGCACAAAGACAGACATATAGATCAACGAAATAAAGAGCTCAAAAAATACACCTTTGTAAAAATGGTGAGGGTTTTTTTTGACGAGTCTACTGAAATCATTCAATTGGGAAAGGACAGTCTTCAACAAATGGTGCTGGAAAAATTGATGTCCACATGCAAAAGAATAAAGTTGTACCCTTATCTTACATCATATATAAAAATTAACACAAATGGATCAAATACCTAAGTGTAAGAGCTAAAATCATTAAACTCTTAGAAGAAAACATAAGGGAAAATCTCCATGGCATTGGCTTTGGCAATGATTTCTTGGCTATGACAGCAAATGCACAGGCAACAAAAGAATATATAAATAAATTTTATTTCATCAAAATTTAAAACTTTTTTTTATCAAGGATGCCATGAATAGGGTTAAAATGCAATCCATGCAGTGGGGGAAATATTTGCAAATCATAGATCTGGGCTAAGGGATTAATATATGGAATATACAAAGAACTTCTACAATTCAATAGCAAAACAACAACAACCCAATTCAAAAATGGGCAAAGGGCTTAAATAGACATTCTTCAAAAGAAGATATACAAATGGCGATAAAGCATGTGAAAAGATTATCAACACTAATTTTAGGGAAATTCATATCAAAAACACAATGAAATACCACTTCACACATTATAATGGCTATTATTTTTTTTAACTTTATACTTTATTGTCAGGTTGGTTTCCATATAACACCCAATGCTCTTCCCCACAAGTGACCTCCACCATGACCATCACCCTCCTTCCCCTTCTGAATGGCTATTATTTTTTAAAAGCACAGAAAATAACAAGTATTGGTGGGGATGTAGAGAAAATGAAACCCTCATGAAATGGTACAGCCACAATGGAATTGAAGGTATTCTAGAAAGTACCTGACTGATTCTACTCAAAACTCTCAAGGTCATCAAAAACAAAACACCTGCACAGGAAACCTAACTATGGTGACTGTCTGCTAAAATATAATAAGATTTAAACAGGATCTAGTGTATCATAACATAATACTAAAAATGTCCAGGATATAATCGAAAACCACTCACCTTATTAAGAACCAGAAAACCACAACTTAAATGAGTAAAAACAATCAACAGATGCCAACACCAACATGACTCAGATATTGTAATTATCTGATAAGTATTTAAAGCAGTTATTATTAAATGCTTCAACAAGCAATTATGAAGACTTTGAAACAAATGAAAAAGAGAAAATCTCAGCAAAGAAATAGAAGTTATAAAAAATGAACCAAATAGAAATAAAGTTGAAAAAAAATAAACACACTGGATGGGTTCAATAGCAAAATGCAGAAGGTTAGGAAATAATCAATGAACTTGAACACAGATAAATAGAATTGACCCTATTTGAACAACAAAGAGAAAAATAGACTGAAATAAAAATTAACAGAACAATAAAACCTATAACAATAATAAAAGATCTAACATTCATGTAATCTAGGTTCCAGAAAAAAAGGAGAAGGGCTGTGGAGCTGACAAAATATTCAAGGAAATTAAAGCTGAAAATTTCCAAAATCTGGCAAAAAGTATAATCCTACAGAGTTCATGTAATTATGTTCTATTTTTGCACCTGCCTGTGAGTCTCTAATTATTTCAAATAAAAAGTTTAAAAATGAGAGAAAATGACAAAAGAAAATGACCTCAAGTCCTTTTATTTGTGATCACCTCAGGGATATAAAGCTATAAAAGAGTAGCTATAATTTATTAAACCCTTATTATGTACCAACCCCATCATAGGATAATTTTTTCTCCATAACAATCCTAAGAAGTGATAATGATTATTATAATAATAACCACCACCTAATGTTTTGGGGCTTGCTATGTGCCAGGCATTGTGCTAAGTATTGGGCAGTCATTATCACAATGAATTATCAAAACAATCTTATGACCTAGGCACTACTGATTATCTCCACTGTATAGATATGGAAACTGGTGACCCAGATCACATAATATACAAGCTCCACAATAGGAACAAGAACTGAGATTTTAAAATTGAGATTTAAAAAAGCAATAAATTTAAATTAAACCTATGATTATATGAGAAAGAATAGGTCACATTAGCAACGTCTAAATTATAGAATATTTAAGAGAAAACGAGATTTAATTCCTGTAATAATTTTACATTGTTAATCTGCATTAGGAAGGTTTCTTAAAGAGCTTCAGCTTTGGGCGCCTGGGTGGCTCAGTTGGTTAAGCGTCCGACTTCAGCTCAGGTCATGATCTCATGGTTCGTGTGTTCGAGCCCCACGTCGGGCTCTGTGCTGACTGCTAGCCTGGAGCCTGCTTTGAATTCTGTGTCTCTTTCTCTCTCTGCTCCTCCCCTGCTCACGCTCTGTCTCTCTCTCTTAAAAATAAATAAATGTAAAAAAAAAGAGCTTCAGCCTAGCTATAATAATATTTTAAATCAATGAAGTAACATACCTAACAAAGAAATGTGTTAATATCTATCCTTACACTAGTACCAAGCAGCTTTAATAGGAGCAGAGGAATTTTGATGTTAAGCAAACTTGTAATATCATTCATCATTCAGTTTCACTGAAGGCAGCATAGTGTGATAAAGAGCATGAGCAATGAGATCAGATATAAACTCCTGCACCACCAACTGAATGGTACTGACAAACTACAATGTCTGTATCTCAGATTTCTCATCTGAAAAATGGAGATAACCACCCTTATCCAAACTAGTGAGAACATAATTCTGAAATGCCCTAAAATACCACATTAACATAAAGTAAGAGTATACTTGACCATGAAGTTCAAATGTCTTAAATTGGCTAATATGGATCTTAGTAAGTATAAATACCTTCTCAATTTCTCTAAGCTGTAAAATAAAAAGTACCTCATCACAGGGAGAAAGGGAATGCATCACAAACCACTCAGTCTTCTCTTATCCATAGGACTCCTGGCAAATACAGGTGATATCTTGAGCAACAAAGATTTATGGTGTGAATCTCATTTCCACTTGTTACTGATGTATTCTACATTAAAACATGCACATACATGCAGAGATGCAAGCATGCACATACATAGACACAATATCAATATTTATTACCTCCTTTCACCTTGAGAGCTGATGTAGAAATACAAAATGATAAACCACTCCATACTGGTTCCACCTGTTGTGAATCCTTCTGACCATGAGCTTCCTCTCGCTCTGGATCATACAGATATGTGTGTGTATGTGTGTGTGTGTGTGTGTGAGAGAGAGAGAGAAAGAGCATGTTACATGTGAAATAGAAAATGTAAAAATACAGCCACCTTTCACCATTTTCATGAAGTTGCCTTGTGAAATTTTTATTTCAACACCAATCTGCTTGGAGAGCTTTTTTTCTCATGTCAAGTGACATGACTGGAATGCTGAACCTTTCATATGAAGTTTAAATCAATACACAGATTCTGTACTTTACAGAAGCAGTGAATCACAAATAGATGATTAACATATTACAGACTGATTTCGTCTTCCAAATATACCTACACTAGTATTGACATTGAAGTACTCAGTAGGTGTCCGAACTGGTAATACACCTTTTATATACACTACTTCTTGTGTACATATACATATTGGTATTTATATACGCCTGATCCAAATATGTCCTGGACCCAAGTTGCTACTGTACTTCATCAACCAAAAGGATATCTATTCTGCGGGTATTTGAAACGAAAACCTCCCACGTTATCCAATTCTGGGACTCTCCTCTTGTCATTCCCTTAAGTTTCTCTTTCCTTCAGGTGTGGGTCAGACCAAATGCTAACCAAGCCAGGATCCTCCCACTACGCTGCCACCTATCTATGCCTTCCCTCTGGGTACCTTCGCTTTAGCAGACAGACAAGTCGACCTTGACTTCATCGCGGAAGAACGCACCTCTACTTCCGATCTCCTTCAAAATCACTGACGGCACCCGACCTGGGTATGCCTCCGCCAGAACTGCCTCTCTTCTTACCAGCCACTGGCACTATTACACAATATGGTTTCATAAAGCACCGGAGCCAGGAAAATGACTCACCCACTCCTTTTGACCAGCATGCGCGCGCACACACACACACGCACGGACACGGGACAGCGCGCAAAAAGGCCAAAGAGGATACTTACACTAGCGGCCTCCATGATGATTCAGCCTTGTCTCCCCCGCCCCCACGTATTCTCTCATACGCCCTAATAGAGAAGTTTTACCAGGGCTAGGGTCCTTTATGACAAATGACCATCCGGCTCTAGCTTCCTTCCCACTTTAACCCATCCCACGCGGGACCTCGCACAAACAGAAGAGCGCGCACGCGCACACACACACACACACACACACACACAAGCCCGAAGAGCCAGAAGTGAGGTATGTGCACCTGCAGAATGGAAGGTAGTGATTACCCATTGGCTGCATGACCTGGAGAGTTTTTATTGCCTTAAAACACCCTGAGAATAGGTCAACAAATGGATCATTAAGAGTTGTTTTAAAAAAAACAGGCAGAGATTGTTTACTTTTGGACATTCTTTTCTTTTTTGCTTTAAAATCCTGTATTATTCGGGGGCACCTGGGTGACCCAGTCGCTTGGGAGTCAGACTTGGGCTCAGGTCATGATATCATGGTTCATGGATTCAAGAATCCCGTGTAGGGCTCTGTGCTGGCAGCTCAGAGCCTGGAGCCTGCTTCGGATTCTGTCTCCCTCTCTCTCTGCCCCTCCTTCCCTCTCACTCTGTCTTTCTGTCTCTCTGTCAAAAATAAATAAACATTTTTTAAAAACCTTGTATTATTTGGCAAAAAAATTCAGAGAGAATACATTTCAGAAATGTGTTCCATGTTAAACTTATTCTTTATTTTTAAAAGATTATATACTTTAAAATAATCAGCTACATGTTGCATACATACCTGTGTGGGAACTAAAAAATAAAATCTGTTATATACCTTTGGATGATATATAATTTCATGTGGTTCTTATTTTCTATATTCTATTTTTCTCTGGTTTCCAAATATTTTAATTTAATAATGCATCATTGGTCAGTGAACAAATGGCCTCTGGTGAGTATTGAGTTTGGTGTACACAGCTCCAAAGATAGTGAATGAACTCTGGGTACATTCATTACCCAGATTTTCCTCTTCATTAACCAGGCTTGCCAATACCTTGCCAGTATTGGTTATAAAACCTAAGATAGTTTCTTTGCACATCTAAGTATAGTGTTAGTAAATCTGCATGCATATCTAAACACATAGAAAAGTAAAAGAAAATAAATCAAGACATTAACAGTGCTTATCTTTGGGGAGTGGGTATATGGATTTTGGTTTAAGTAATGTATTTTTTGATATTTCCTAGATGTTTTCCAATAAACATAACACTTTTATAATGAGAAAAAAAGATAAGTTGTAAAGCAGGAAACACTCTGATATTTTTATTTATTTTATTTCACAGTGAAAGAACATGAAAAAAACTTTTCAAAATGGTAATGTGATTACTTCCAATGAATGATTAAGTGTACTATAGGAAGAGAAATTACATAATTTACATATGTAAATTAAATTTACATAATTACACAGAACAACATGTGGCAATCTTTTGAAAATACTGTGATTAACACTTCACTGATAAACAATAACCTCAACATAACTAAGTTTTATTACTTACCATGGTCACATAAAATACAAGAGCCTATGGATAAACTGTTATTAACAATAAATGTGGTTTTTCCTGAAAATTTTAAGCATATACAGGCTTGTTAAGCATTCAAGTTTTAAATTCCACTGTATTTTTGTTGCAAAATGAAGCAGGTACAACAGAATAAACCCACTAGATAAAGGACTAAGAAAACACAAATATAAAAAACAAACAGCTGCAAAAAGCCTAGGGTTGGTTCTCCAAGATTTTCTTCCCAATAACGGCCAGAGATTAATAGCTACATGTTAAAAGGACTTTAGAGGGATTAAACTACATAACACTATTTTAAATGTTTTTAAACTATTTAAAATGATATTTTAAATCATCTACCACAGTTTATATTTCTTGAAAACATTCTACTACTAAAATGCAAGGTCACATTAATTAGTATTTAAATTTCTCTTATATTGCTGAGACCTATGGTTTAAATGACACTACAAGAAAAAATTCAGAACACAAGGCTCTAATTAACTTCTTATATCTTGAGTAACTAGATCTACAGCAGTTAATGTCAGGACCAAGTACACTTTGCTTTAGCGATCAACATCTTCTACTATTCCCTGAAGATTTTTGCAACAAGCTTTAACCTCCTCAATTGCAGCCATCCAATTATCATAAATAATTTTGTCATAAATTGCATCATTAACTTCCCTAACTACCCCCTCCTGCTGAGATTCAAGTGCATCACCTGAGAAAAACAACACTGATCTTGGTATTATGTAAGTACGTAAATTGTGACCAAGTAAAAAATCATCATTTCCATCCTTTCCATTTGAGCTGATTCCATGAGGAGTAAAGAAATTTAAGAATGAATCCTTGGGACAATCTTCAGTTACGGTTCGGATTGTTCCCCAGATCCGGTGTTTCTGTTTCTTCCTGATGGTTTTCAAAGTGACAATCTTACCTTCATTCCAATCTATCTCACAGCCTGTGCAATACTCAATCGCAGTTCCTCTATAGGGATAGGGATCATAATACGCCAGCCTTGACTTCAGCACATAAGTTTTTGTTAACAGCTCATTTTTAAAATATTCATTGGGCTTGAAGTGAAATTCTAGTGTGAAACTGAGAGGCTCCCCAGGATCTGAAAGTTTCACTTTAATATCTGTCAGGAGCTTCAGAATAGGCTCATCATATTTCTTAATCAAAGGAGTGAGTGTGTCAACGTTTTTTAAGACAGCCAAAAATCAGAAATTCCTTTAGGATCCTGTTCTTCTTTATTCTCTTCTCCAGTAGCCTCGATGTCATATTCACTATCCTCCTCATCGTCATCATCTTCCTCAACAGCATAATCATAATAATCTCCTTCACAACCATCATCCTCATTCATATACTCATGTACCAGACCCTCCTCATTACCATCCATCTCTTCCTCATGATACATCTCATCATCATAGTCCTCAGAGTCTGATTTATATTCACATTCCTCTTTTGTAGGTTCATAGATTGCATTTATGATCTGACGTCTTTTTTCCAATAAGGGTTGATACATTTCAGCAAACTTTCTTTCAATGCCATGAAATTCCCTCAGAAATTTGGATTCCAGATTGGCCACTCTAGTTTGAAGTTTTTTGAGGGCTAACACACGGTACTTAACTTTCAAAGGCAGACTTTCAACAAAGTCTGTATCTAAAAGATAACCAATAAGTCCTTTTGGACGGTCTGTGTGTCTGAATCCTCATCAATATCTTCATCTTTTACCCCGCCTTCCCAGGACTCAGCAGCAGCATCTTCACCTTTCTCCCCTTCTTCCCCTGCCCCAGCGGCGGCTTCCTCACCGCGCTCGTTATCATCCCCAGGCCCAGCTGCGACATCTTCACTGCGCTCCGGTTGTTCCCCAGGTCCCTCTACCATTACCTGATTACCAGCCTCTTCTTGACTAGATTCTAACAGTTCTTTGTGGTCGGACGACTCGGCCATTTTTGAAAGGGCCGTACACGCATAAGGTGGCTACCGCCAAGATAAGGAGACCTGACCTCCGCAGGGGAAGACTCACCTGAAGAGCAGAAGCAGTGGCGGCTGGGGCAGAGGTGGAACAGCGCAGTAGTGGCGGGGCTGCGAGACTGATGGTTGAGGCTGCTGCCTGGATGAAGGCTGTGCTGAGGTTGTGAGAAGCAAGGGTGCCCTGGGCGAGAGAGAAGAGGGAGCGATGGTCGGTCTTGCAGGAACCAGCCAGAGACTGCAGAAAGCTGCAGTGGGCGGACCTCCTCCGCAAGCAGCTAGTGCCACAAGAAAAAACGGTGCTGCAATATGATTACGCAACCGTCTCCTGACTAGATTTTCTTGGTGCATATAGTTTGCTACGTCACTCCCTCCCGCCCCTACGACTCTGCTTCTAATTTCATTTGCTGGGCTGCAGCAAATCCTGAGCCAATAAGTTATTAGATCTATCAAGTTTCCAAGCCTGATCACCTTCCCAGGTTCTCTAATATAGCTGATTCATCTACCTCTAACTTAACTTCCAACCCCAACTTCCACCCCCGAGTTTTCCAGAAACTTAGATTTTATTTGTTTATTCCTTCAATTTGTAACTAGTATTATACTTTTATAATTCCAAAAAAAGCTAAAAGAAAATAGTAACTAAAATGTACAAGGAGAGAAGACGAGGCATCTACCCATCCTAAATTTGTCCCTTTAATTTTAGCCCAGACTCTGGGAAGAGGAAAGGGTGAGAAAGATTTATAAAGAGAGGCTAGAAGGGAAAATACTTAAAAAAAATAGCAATCTTGGTCTTAGGGTGGTGTAACTGTCAGTGATCTAAATATTCTATGTTTTGTTTTTTTACTGTATTTTCCACGAGCTATATGGTAAGTGAGCAGCAATTTTAAATTTGAAACGCCTCCTAACATTTCCTGGGGACAGGAAATGGTTGGAGAGGGGACAGAAGACCTGGTTAGATAAAGGTTAGAGTGAAATACAGCCTAGTTAAACTTTGGTGAAGATCCAAAGTGCTGTATCCAAAAGTCTGACAAGTGAACACGCAAGACAATAAACCAGTTGCCTGGCTTATCAGTAACTCACTCCTAATACTGCCTTGCCTCTTCCTCCTTTTGATGTTGGCTCTCAAGCCACTGGGAATTTTAAAAAGAAATGTTTAAATGTAAAGTAATATTTATTTTACAAATCACAGCACTTGTTTGACAGTTTTGAGTTATTGAAAATAATCTAAATCTCAGCGTTAAAGACATGGTTAAATATATGATAGAGTATTCACAAGGTGGAATGCTATGTATTCAGTCATTTAAAAATTTCCTCTGGATAGGAATCATTGGTGATGTTTATTTTGTCCATATTTCCAAAGCTAATCATTCATTAATTGAACAATTTTAAAAATTTTACTATTTCCCAGATTTAAACAATCTGTATTGTGTTATTATCACAGAGATAAACACTGTTTACATATTTTATTTCTTTTCAGACTCTTGCAGTATACAGGTAATTTTTTTCTTTTTACATATTTTATCTCTGTGTACTGTATACCATTACAGTATTTACAAACTTCAATTTTCAGGCTTATGTATTGATCTGGTAGTTCCCTTGATATGAGTACATTGCATTCCAAGTTTCCTTTTTATGGTTCTAGAGTTGCACCATTCCTTGGAGTTTTCTGAAATAAATACAACACATTGCTCATTTTTGTAAAATTTGGAAAATGAGGAAAATTTTAGAGTATAAGAGAAATCACTAGTAATCTCACAACCCTGAGAGAACCAATGTGAACATTTTGGTCTTTTTCTTTCTAACATGTCTACATATGTGTTCTGTTTAGGCAAGAGTTTTCTAAAAATAAAACTGAGATAAACTGCTTTATAAACTTTTCCCTCTCACTAACATATTCCAGTATATTTAAGTAGTTTCTAAAAATGCAATTTTAAAAGAAAATCCATTGTTATTTAAATACATTATGAAGTTAAACTAAACTATTAAAAGACAAAGAGAATGTATGTCATATAATTTTAAGATTGAAGAATGCTTCGTAGTCATACATGCAGTCACAGAAACCATAAAGGGAATTATGTGTTTCATTACATTCAACAAAAGTATGGGACACCAAAAGCAGAGGCGGCAAAAGAAAAAATAAATAAATTTGACTTCTTCAAATTAGAAACATTTGTTCACCAAAAAATACTATAAACAGAGTTTAAAGGCAGCCCATGAGGTGGGAGAAAATGTGTGCAAATCATATATCTGATAGAGGATTAATATCCAGAATACATAAGGAGTCCTACAACTCAAGAACAATAAAAGCAAACAAATCAGTTAAAAAATGGACAAAGGTGTCACTCATCATCAGGGAAATACAAATCAAAACCACACTGAGATACCACCTCACGCTGGTCAGAGTGGCTAAAATGAACAAATCAAGAGATTATAGATGCTGGCGAGGATGTGGAGAAACCGGTATCCTCCTACACTGTTGGTGGGAATGTAAACTGGTACAGCTGCTCTGGAAAACAGTGTGGAGGTTCCTCACAAAACTATCAATAAAACTCCC
>JAQQST010001251.1:0-13097 GCA_028646485.1 Cryptoprocta ferox | reverse complement strand
CAGAGAGCACCCTGGGTCCTCGGGAGCTCAGGACAGGGTGGCCCGGAGCAGGGTCCCTGAGCCTGCTGCTGCTGGGTCCCCTCAGAGGCCCCGAGAGGTGGCTCAGGGAGCCGGGGAGCTGGACGCGGACCCCACAGGCCCCTCGGGAGAAGGGCCACAGGCAGGAGGCTGAGGGAGCAGCAGGAAACAGGAAGGAGCCAGTCCCCGTGCCCTCCACCTGCCGGCCATGCAGTAAGGCGGGAAAGGGACTGAGACCCCCACGCTGTGAGACCCCTACAGAGACCTCCACAGAGAGACCCCCACAGAGATCTCTGACAGAGACTTCCCACAGAGACCCACGTGAAGACCCTACACAGAGACCTTGACAGAGACCCACACCGAGCCCACACAGATCTCTCAGAGATCTCTGACTGAAGCCCATATCCAGGGACCACCCACAAAGACCTCCCACACAGATCTTACACAGAGACCTCTCACAGAGACCTCCTACAGAAACACCTCAGACATCACAGGTCTTCCCACAGAGACCACATAGTCCACACAACGGCCCCCCAGTGCCCCCAGAGACACCACAGACAGGCCTGGAACAGAGGCCTCACCCCATCCTTACAAGGCTGAGTAGCCACTCCGCGACAGGCCCTCTGAGTGGATCTGAAGCCACTTAGCAAGTTGGCAGTACGGAGGAGTACCAGCACCTCCCCCCCAGAGAAAATGCTTGTGGATTTGTTTATTCTGAACAAAAGCCTGCGACTGCCCGTGTAAACCCACCCACTCCTTTCGCAGATTTTCATTAGCTTGAGCTCTGACCCACAGCTTAAAGAGTCACAAACTGAAAACGAGCAAAAGTCTGCCAGCACCTAATGAGGGAAGGTATCTTATTTGTCCGTTTTTAGTTATTGTTTAGTAAAACGGCATCAGGGATCACATTTTTTATTTTGTTAGGGACAAGTCTCCGCACTCCAAACGACTTCTTCACCTTGGAAACGATGTAGGGAGGCCTCCGGCAGCTGGGACGCAGAAAGCAAAGAGCAAAGAGCAAACCAGCCAAGAGGCGTCTGACTCAGGCTGTGCCCGTAGCACATTATTTGTGTTAGGTTTGTGAGGTTTGCTTTATTTTTAAACAATCCACAGTATCGAACACATAAAGCTATTTGACACATGAGACAAGAGTGTTGACAATATTTCTAATATATCTTCTGGCTTGTTTATATTTATTGTTAATGATACGAAATACTTATACCTTTTTCTTTTTGTTCTTTTTTATGGGGCGCCTGGGTGGCTCAGTCGGTTAAGCGTCCGACTTCAGCTCAGGTCATGATGTCATGGTTTGTGGATTCGAGCCCTTCATCGGGCTCTGTGCTGACAGCTCAGGGCCTGGAGCCTGCTTCCGATTCTGTGCCTCCTCCTCTCTCTCTCAAAAATAAACATTGAAAATAATAAGTAAAATATAGTAATATCCTTAGATGATATCATGTATATGTCCAGAATATGAAGAAAAAAGTCCTAAAGCTCAGCTAAGATAGCTTAAACCTCTGGGCTATTTTAGAAGGACCCACATTTTATATAATTCTAAGGAATGCACATTTTCTAAGACGCACAAGGTCAGGCTCTGTTTTACATTATAGGGTTCCAACAAGGACATGTTGCTTAAAATAATCTTGAAATCTTAGAAAATATTTCACTTAATTGGTGCTTGAAATATACAGTATGTCAATTAAATTACTTGGGAATTGGCATTTTAAAATCTGTTACAGAAAGTATACATTTAATCAGCATTTCTATTGTGATAATAAAGATCTCACCATCTAAGATTTTCCAAACTGAAAGACTCCGATTTCTAACTGGTCATAATCCTGTTGCCCTTGACTTGGTAAGATCTAGATAAACTGATGTCAAGTATATGGTTGTGTCTCAGGTCACCCATTGGGGTGGCAAAGTCACAGAAGAGAGGAATAAGCTGGTGTGAGCTCTGAGGCCCTCTGTATTTTTTAATTACGAAAAAAAACATACTCCAGCAGTAAAGTATTTTATAAAATCATAGCCATTAATGCTTTGAAATTTGCTCCCTTGGTGGTACTTTCTCATGTTATTGAATCACAGAACTCTGGAAGGTGGCCATGGATACCCTCTAATGTCCAATCAATAGTATTTATAATAACAACCTATCATTTCCCTAGAGATGCCCACATCCACAATATTCTACAATCATAAAAATGATACTTTCTTTTTGGAAGTTTAAGCTATTTCTTTTTTTTAAATTTTTATTTCTGAGAGAGAGACAGAGAGACAGAGGGTGAGCAGGGGAGGGGCAGAGAGAGAGGGAGACACAGAATCTGAAGCAGGCTCCAGGCTCTGAGCCGTCAGCACAGAGTCCGATGCGGGGCTCGAACCCACGAACTGCGAGATCGTGACCTGAGCCCAAGTCAGACACTTAACGGACTGAGCCACCCAGGTGCCCCTAAGCTATTTCTAACCCATGTTTTTAGTTAGAATAAAGCTAAGTTGTTGTGAGAGGTATAAAATAATGTAACTTCCAACAAAACAGATGAGGATTTAGGAAATGCTACCATCTTTCATAGGAAAACACAATTGCCTCATCTCATCCCCATAACAAGAAATGTGGGTGACACAGCTCTTTGCTCTGAGCAGTTTTATGCGCATGCTTTAGCTGGTCCTGTGGCTTGGATGCATTGCTTTTTTTCTTAAGATTTGTGGGACAGAACATTTTTGCAGAAGTGATAAATAGTATATGTGTTCTGTAAGTTAGCTCCTTAGCCAAGGAATGGAACAGAGAGAGCATAAGGGCAAGCACAACAACAGATATAAATATTTTCTGGAAAATGATTCCATTACCTCGAACCTTTCTCAGTGGAAGAAAAGATGGAGGCTTCAGCTAGCAAGCTGAGATACGCTTCCCTCACAAATAAATACATAATTATAGGCTATTAAAACTGAAAGGGTTACCCCAAGGCTGTTTGCTGGAAGGATTTGCAGAGAGCAGATCAAGAAGGTCAGGCAAGTTCAGGGTCTGTTGGCCACGGCCAGGACACCTTTTACAAAATTTGTCCATAATTTAAGTAGGAAACCGAATTTGGCCAAAGCAGAGCTGGGAATACCACCTTCCCTCTATTCAGAGAGGACACTGCCCTCCACCACCACTGCACCTCGTCACTCCCCCTCATTGGCTGAGGCTTACTGGAGACTTCGGATGCAGAAGTAGGTGAGGAGAGGAGGAAGACGTGAGGAGAAGCAGCAGGAGCAGAGAGGGAACAGGAGAAGGGGGAAGATGAAGAACCATTACCAAGTAATAATAATAATAACAACAATAATAATGTCCTCTTCGGGGCGCCTGGGTGGTCAGTCGGTTAAGCCTCCGGCTTTAGCTCTGGTCATGATCTCGCTGTTCGTGGGTTCGAGCCCCGCATCGGGCTCTGTGCTGACAGCTCAGAGCCTGGAGACTTGTTTGGATTCCGTGTCTCCCTCTCTCTCTCTGCCCTTCCCCTGCCCACACTCTGTCTCTGTCTCCCAAAAATAAATAAATATTTAAAAAATAAAATAAAATAATGTCCTCTTCCCTAGCCCAGTCACCTAATTAACAAACGGGGACCCCGAGGCATGGAGAGACTCCCCAAACCACATGTATTTTCGATTTCCACATCTGCCTCTAATCAAATGCTTCCTCTACTATGTGACAGCATCCCCTTCCTAAGTCAGATAATATCCCTACATGAAATCATTTCCACCCCCACCAGGCTGGGGGACATATCACTATTTCAGAAAGAAGAGAAAAAGTCACTTTGCCATTTAGACAACAAAATATTTCAGAGAGCAGAAACCTCTCGATAACAGTCTGTTGTTTGGGTTGGTTGGTTTTTCTTTTTTAAGTTTATTTTTTGAGACAGAGTGTGTGCATGAGCGAGGGAGGGGCAGAGAGAGAGGGAGAGGAAGAATCCTGAACAGGCCCCACTTGATATCAAGAGTCAGACGCTTAACTGAGCGAGCCCTTCAGGCATCCCTTGACAGTAGATTTTTTTCTAACACCTCCTATGGAGATACTTAGTGGTTTCTGTGGTGCGTGGCCTCTCTCACTGCAATGAGTAATAAACCCAACTTGTCCAGGATAAAACTTGTTCATAGGGCTGTTCCTGGACATGGGTGTTGGAATGATCTCATCTTAACCAACTGACTCGGCCTCTCTAGAACACCCTCATTCTTAAGCCCTCTCTCCAAACACCACTTATTCCGGAATACTTCTCTACTTCCCCAGCTAAGTCACGCCCCATGTCCAGTGTCCTCCAGACCCCCTTGCACTGCCTTCTGTGACAGCTACTTGCATATCTTGGTGGGTTTCTGACAAGTGCACCAAAATCTCCTTGCAGGCCGAGTGAGGAGTGAGGAGTCTGACCATATTCCCAGTACTTAATCTAGTGCCTAATTAATTAAAGTTTGCTAATTAATGGGTACGTGAATTAAAGCTTTCTAATCTACCTTGTGTATAAATCACAACAGTGTAATCACATATTTAAAAAGGTTTCCAACTCTTTCAAGTAGCCAATATGTTTTGAGAAGAATCTGTAAAATAAAATAGCATTAACGATTGAAATTTAATGATGCAAAGCAAATTCCAAATTAGTGAATCTAAGTCTTTGATTTCATTTTTTCTAATGTTTATTTATTTATTTTGAGAGAGAGAGAGAGAGAGAGCACGAGCAGGGGAAGGGCAGAGAGAGAAGGAGAGAGAAAATCCCAAGAAGGCTTTGTCCTGTCAGTGCAGAGCCTGTCACGGGACTCAATCCCATGAACAGTGAGATCATGACCTGAGCCAAAATCCAGGCCTGACGCTCAACCACAGACCCAGCCAGGTGCCCCTAAGTCTTTTATTTTATATGTCAAATAGGAATATTCTTGTAGCTTTTGAAATTAATCACAAATTTAAGTGTTTACAGAATATAATTTAAAAAGCAATTTTACCTCGAGGTATTGTTTGTATTATGACAAAAAATTAATTTAAAAAGCTGTTACCAAAGAACATATTTAAAGCATTTAAATATGCAACTTGCAACAGCTACATATATTGTAAACCTACTATTCTAAAAATTAGAAACAATTATCACTTTTTTACTTTAACATTTGATGTGCTGAAGAGTCTGGAGAACCATTGGTTTATTAACAAAAACGTAAAAGGGGATAGTGAAAAATAACACTGCATGCATTTTTGTTTCCTTTTTGGAAATTAGTTTTGAATTATTGAAAATGTTTCAAGACATTATTTGAAAGATGTATAAGAGAAAAAGAGTAGGAAAAATATGTTTTCCTGCTTGTTACCTAACAGTTTCACTTTATTAGAAAATAAACACATAATAACTCTTTTTGACCTCATCTATACCTACAGTTACTCATCCATTTCTCCAACTTACAACTGTATTTGAATTTTTTAAATGGGCATACAACATTGTACTTGTTTCGGTGTACAACATAATGATTTGATATTTATAAATATTGCAAAATGCTCATCACCACGGTAAGTCTGGTTTAACATCCATCACCATACATAGGTATAGATTTTTTCTGGTGATGAGAATTTTTAAGGTCTACTATATTGGCAACTTTCAAATATCCAATACAGTATTATTAATTACAGTCACTACGCTGTACGTTTCATTCTCATGACATCCCTAATTTTCTGTTTCAGTTTTTATTGATCATTGAATTCTCTTTTATTTTTTTTTTTCATTATTATAAGTATCCTCCTTAATTCCCATCATTTATTTCCCCACCCCTCCACCCACATCCCCTCTGGTGACCATCAGTTTGTTCTCTATAGTTAAGAATCTGTTTCTTGGTTTCTCTCTCTCTCTCTCTCCTTTGCTCATTTGTTTTATTTCTTAAATTCCACAAATGACTGAGATCACATCGTATTCATCTTTCTCTGACTGATTTATTTCACTTAGCATTATACTCTCTAGCTCCATCCAGGTCGCTGCAAATGGAAAAATGACTCATCTATTTTATAACTGGAAGTTTATACCTTTTGATTCCCTGTACCCATTTGGACCACCTCCCCATCCCCACCTCTGCCAACCACCAATCTGGTCTTTATATCGTTAGGCATGGGGTTTTTGGTTTTATTCTTGTGTTAGACTCTGCATACAAGTGAGATTTTACAAAATATGTCTTTGTCAGACTTCCTTCACTTAGCATAAGCCCCTCAAGGTCCACTCATGTTACTGCAAATGGCAGGATTTCTTCAGGTTTTTTTTTAATGGCTGAATAATATTGTATTATATATCACATTTTTTTATCCATTCATTTGCCAATGGATACATAGGGCATTTCCATGTCTTGGCTATTGTAAATAATGCTGCATTGAACATGAAGGTGTATATATCATTTTGAGTTAGTGTTTTCATTTTCTTTGGATAAATACAGAAGTGGAATTGCTGGAACATATGGTAATTCTCTTTTTAGTTTTTTGAGGATCTTCCATACTGTTTTCCATACTGGTTTCACTACCTTACATTCCTACCAACAGTGCACCAGTATTCCCTTTTCTTCACATCCTCCGCAACACCTGTTATTTCTTGCCTTTTTGACATTAGCCATTCTAACAGGTGTGAGGTGATATCTCACTGTGGTTTTGATTTGCATTTTCCTGATGATGAGTGATGTTGAGCATCTTTTTTTTTTTTTTTTTTTTTTTTACCTCTTGGCCATCTCTAATATATCTGTTATATCTGGAGGTCTGTTCCAAATCTGTTTGTTTCTGCATGTACCTGTTGGCCATTCTTCTCTCCCAATTCTATCTAGAACTCACTCAAGCAGACTTCATCCCCTACCAAAATTGCCTTTCTTGGTCATCACTGATCACATTCTACATTCAAAGTTAGTTGCTAATCTACCTTAACGAACACTGGAGCAACAGTTGATGAGTACAAATACCTCCTCATGGGGAAGGTGTCTTCATCTGACTTCTAGGCTCCACATTCTCTTAGTCATCCTTCTACCTAAGGGGCCACTGCTCCTATGTCTCCTTTGTCTAATTTATCCTTATCTTCTCATTCTACTTTTCTTTAATTCACTCCTTATAGGAGTTCATATAATCTCATGACTTTAAATACCGTTGGTTCACTGATGACCCACAAGTTTATATTTTCAGCCTGGACCCATTGCCCTGAACTCCTTCTTGTGTGTCTAACTGCATATGGATTGACTCAGTCCAAGTGTCTAGAAGTCATTTGACCTTACCTCATCTCCTGTCCTTGTTCTCTTAATTTTTTTTAATGTTTTATTTATTTTTGAGAGAGAGAGAGAGAGACAGCATGAGCAGGGGAGGGTCAGAGAGAGAAAGGGAGACACAGAATCCAAAGCAGGCTCTAGTTGTCAGCACAGAGCCCAACTCGGGGCTCGAATCCACAAACGGTGAGATCATGACCTGAGCCGAAGTCAGACGCTTAACCGACTGAGCCTCCCAGGCGCCCCTGTCCTTGTTCTCTTGAATCTGTTCCCACCTCCAGTCTTTCTTTTCCCAGCTAATGGCAATTCCATTCTCCTAGTAGCTCAGGCAAAAATGTCTTGGTGTCATCCTTACTTTCTAACTCATGTAACCCCATATCTCCCTTATCAGTCAATCCCGCTGACCCTACTTCAGGATTTTAATGGGTGTCTAGTGATGTCTCACTACTACCCCTCCTCCTGCTCTTGCCCAAACCACCATCTTCTTTTGCTGGGGCGTTTGCCAGTTTCCTAATTCAGATGGTCTCTGCTTCTTCCAACCCTGTACTTCTATAGTATATTCTAAAAAAAAAAAGGAAGAAAGAAACAAAAAAAACCCAGAAAGAATGAGGCTTCTAAAATGCAAGACAAAAGGTTCCACCCCCTCTGCTCAAAACATTGGGAGAACTTCCCAATTCACACAGTAAATTCTCGAGTGTTTACCATAGTACTGATCAGGCTCTCCACCCTCCCTAGAACTGTCATCTTCCCTCACCCCTACTCTTTTCTGCATTGTCTAGTTTGCTTCTGTGTTGTCTAGAGGCATGGCATGGCCTCAGTTCCATTTTATTTGCTGTTTGCTCTGTCCTCAGGCATTTCCCCAGACATTCACATGGCCCAGCCCTCACTTCCTGCTGCTTTGCTAAAAAGATACCATGATAGTTAAAACTTCTCTGATCACCTTATTTTTTTTAAGGCCCTGGTCCCCAGCTCCCCACTTTGGAATCTTTATCCTCCTTTTGCTTTATTTTATTTAAATATATATATTTAAATAAAATACACATACATACATACACACACATACACCTACATACATACACACACATATACATACATACACACATATATACACATATATGTAATATACATATATTACACATGCTACATTACATATATGTAATATATATGTATATATATTAGAGCTGGTTCAAGATGGTGGTGCAGAAAGATCCTGAATTTACCTCCTTCCACAAGCACAACAAATCTGTAGCTGCATATGGAATCATCTCGTCTGAAAAAAGTCCTGAAAACTAGACGAGCACCACAAATGGTCAGAGCCCCACTGAGATGAGCAGGAGCAGCAGAGACAACGCTCTCACCAAAACCCCGCCCCCTGCAGAGCGGCCCACAGTCAGGAGGGATCTGACAGATCGGCAACTTTCCCCCAAGGGGCAAGGAGCTTGGCTTCTATATCAGGCGCCCCAACCAGAGAAACAAGCCCCCAAAACCCTAGCTTTGCAAACCAGCAGGGGGCATGTCCAGGACAACCACAGAACTGTAGGGAATAGCCAGTTCTTAAAGGGCCCACTCGCAGATTCACTCACCCTGGCACCCAGCACAAAAGCAGCATTTTGAAAAGGACCTAGACCATATGTGGAAGAGACTCACCTACTAACCCTAAGGGGACTTCCAGAGAGGCAGAGACATGTTGTGACTCGTTCCAGAAACAAAAGTGACGGCGGGCGCCATTTTTTGTAATTCTGTTCTACCTGTTAATGCTGGTGCTGGCAGGTACCACTAACCTTTGAGTGCTACTGGACATACTCCACCCAGCCACCTACCACAGCCACACCGCAGCCAGCCGGCAAGCACCCTGTCCCCCCGAGCTGCACCTATGCTGTAGTCAGCTGGCTCATCTATATGCCGCCTCGAAGAGGCTTACTTCAAAGTAAGGACACATGCGCTACTGAAAGTGAAGCCCTGTAAACAGATGTCCTATGCAAATGAAAACCCAAACAGAGCTGTTGTGGCTGTACTCATACCAGGTAAGATGGACTTTTGTTTATTTTAATGTTTATTTATTTATCGAGAGAGAGAGAGAGAGAGAGAGAGAGAGAGAGGAGAGGGAGAGGGAGAGGGAGGGAGAGAGAATCCCAAGCAGGCTCTGCACCACAGTGCAGAGATCATGACCTGAGCCAAAATCAAGAGTTAGATGCTTAACCAACTGAGCCACCCAGGTGCCCCTGGGTAAGATAGACTTTAAAACAAAGACTGTAATAACAGACAAAGAAAGGCACTACGTAATGCTAAAATCAATCCAGCAAGAAGATACATTTATAAATATAAACACACAAAATGTAAGAGCACTACAATATATAAAGCAAATATTAACAGACCTAAAAAGAGAAATTGACACAGTAAATACAATATACTACAGTACAAGTAGGCAACTTGAACACCCCTCTTACATCAGGGTATATATCATCCTGGTAGAGATTACATTGGGAAATATCAGCATTATACAACACATTAGGCCAGATGGACTTAATAGATATGTACAGAACAGCCCATCCAAAAGTAGCAGAATATACATTCTTAGGTGCACATGGACCATTCTTAAGGATAGCACATGGTAGGCCACAAAATAAGTCTCAACAAATTCAACAAGATTGAAATCATATCAAGCATCTTTTCCAACCACAATGGTATAAAATTAGAAATCAATTAGAAAACTGGAAAAACCACGAGTATGTGGAGATTAAACCACATGTTACAGAACAACCAATAGGTCATTGAAGAAATCAAAGGAGATATCAAAAAATAGCTAGAGACAAATGAAAATAGAAATGTGACATACCAAATCTATGAGATGCAGGAAAAGCTGTTCTAATGATAAATGTGTCAATGCTCCAAGAAGACATAGCAAACCTAAATGTGTATGCACCTAACAAAAGAGCTTCAAAATACATAAGACAAAAGCTCAAAAATCTGAAAGGAGAAATATACAAATACAATGAAAACTTAAATACTCCTCACTTAATAATGATAGAATAAGTAGGCAGAAAAGCATGGGAGTCATCATGACTTTAAGTAAGGTCAAATGTAAACTGTGATTTAAAAATCTCAACCAGAGATTATAAATTAATGTACCATTTGTGTGTTCTTGGGCCATTTCTCTATTACCATCTAAAGGGCAAATGTAGTTAAGCCAGGGTCTAGAGCTCTGTGCCATGTATAAGGATTTATCTTTTGCAAGGAACATCAGGAAAAAAACTAGTGAAAACAAAAGGAAGACTAATATGGAGACAGTGGTATAGTACATTTGGATTGAGCTAATTGTGTATGTTCTTGTGATAAGACTCCAAATACGATTCATTATGTAAGCACATGCATAAAATTGAGACTTAACAATTCTCTTTGTTCAACGCTATTAGTGCTATGAGCACCCTCATTAGCAAGTTTTCCCACTAGTGTAAAAGTTTTGGCTCTGATTTTTGTTCCTAAACTAGAGCTGAAAACTATTTCAATCCAATTTTGCATTCACAAAATAATAAGCAACTGTTCAGCGTCTCCAATGCAATATGGTAATGTCTGCATGTTGAAGTGGGAAAAGCAAAATGGAGAGAAAAGAAGATGACAGGGAATAGAAATTAATCAGTCTCCTTAAACAAGAAAATCTAAGCATGCTGGTGTGTTAAGCAAAATTCAAAATTAGAATTACATAAAAATTCTTATACATGTCACTCTGCAGAAGAGTTTGAGAAAATGACAATACTAATAAAATGTGAGTGTATTTATCAAGAGCTCATGGAACGTCTGGGACCACAGAGCTCCTGACCCATTAGCATTTGAACAGGAGTGGAGAGTCAGCATCAAACCGCAGTCTCCTGGATCCATAAAAACTAAAATAATATGTATATAATTGTGAACATATGCACCACAGGAGAGAAACATTGGCTTGGGTTTATTAAGAAATTAAAATTCCAGTATAACTCTAGAAAAAAAAACATTCTCTTAGGACTCATTAGGGCAAGATAGTTGTACTTTACATAATTTACCTTTTAGTACATTATTACAAATGTACTGAAAATACCAGAGGAATTTCTCAAATTTTTTCATCCCTCCCAAGGAATTATTAATTATAAGAGACACCATCAATATTTTAAGCAGACTAAAGGAGGGAAAAAATATTAGATTAAATATGCACTTTAATTTTTTAAATTATACTAACCAGAAATATTAAGTATAAACAACATGTCTAGCCATTGAAGGAACACAGCGTGTCTCAACTGACCAATAATTCTACTATTTTAGTAACCTCAATCAGGTGGACACACTGTAATAGGAACGTTAATGACTAGATGTAGCCCTAAAGGAAAACAAACAGGAGATGAGGATTCTGAAAACACGTTCTTGGAACACAATAGAAAAGTCCAAGATTTGCTGAAAGTATAAGACCTGGAGGAGAGGGAGTGATATACAGAAGTGAGATCTAACTTGCTAAAAAAAGATAGGTGATCGAAGGGCAAGATGGCGGACAAGGAGGGAGCTCTGTAATGTTCGCCCTCCTGCATCTATCAAACTGAGAAGGACTGAAGAGAAAATACTCTGATCTGCAAGAGTGGGAAGAGAACACACAGACTCCAGAAAGAAGACAACCTCAAAGATGCCTGAGTGAGTGAGTGCGAACTGGGGAAATTGGAGGACGGGCCGGGCCCCTGAGCTGCAAATGGGTGGGAGCCCCAGCCCAACACAGCGAGAGCACGGTGTGCCCCCGAGACACAAGGAGAAGAGAAAGAGACTGAAAACGCTCATAGAACTATCTCTAAAGAAGAGATTTAAAAAAACATGCCCCAGGACTGAGAGAGACATTGTCTCCCCATATATAACTGCTGGGCGCGGGGAGAGAAATCCGTCCTATCTGGCTGGCGAATTCTTCCTTAGGCGCAGCAGTGGTGGCATCCATTCCAGGCGGCACCGGGAGAAACAGCCCCTGCCCCCTGCGCGATCCTGGCAGCGGCGCCCATTCTAGGCGGCACCAGGAGAAACAGCCCCTGCCCCCTGCGCGATCCCCGCTGGGAGGCCAGCCGCCAGCAGGAGCGCATCTCCTCTCCGGTGGTGGCATTAAAGTGCATGGACTAGGAGTTGGAAGCGAGGCAGAGCTTGGAAAATACAATTTGGTTCACCCGCGGCACAGGGAGATCGGACTCAAAAGAGCGGCTTGCAACACGTGGTTCGAGCAGAGCTTGGGGCACCTCCATTCTTCTCCCCACAACCACCAAGGCGGGGCCTCAGAGAGCAGCCCCCGAGAACTGACCTACCTACACCAAATCACGCCCATCCACATGAGAGAGCAGCCCCCCTTTTTTTCCCCCTTTTTCTTTTCTTCTCCTTTTTTTCTCTGGCCATCCAGATATATTTTCCCTGCTCTCATTTTTATCGCCCCTCTCGGCTGGTTATATGCTTTTAGACTGTCCACAGTCTTTTGCTGTCTCTGTCCCCCCCCGCCTTGTTTTTTTTCTTTCTTTTCTTCTTTTCTTTCCTTTCCTTTTCTTTACTTCCTTTCCCCTTTTGGTTTGCTTGCTTGTTTGATTTGTCTGTGCGTTTGCATGCTTTTGTTCCCTGTGTGTTTCTCTGTTTTTCTTTTCAGGGCTACCTCAAGAAACAAGCTGAAGTACACAGGGTGGAGAGTCCCAGATATCACTGACTAGGGAAGTAAATAATCAAAGGCACAACAAGAGAAACTGAGAGACACCATTAAAAGAACCCTTCCTGAAATGACAGGCCCTAGACAGTCAATGAGCCTCCTTTAATAGAGCAATACTAACAGGTGCACAGTGCATAACGAGCTTTTAAAACTGACAAGAGACAGAAAGCTAGCCAAA
>JAQQST010001250.1:0-13107 GCA_028646485.1 Cryptoprocta ferox | reverse complement strand
GTTGATGATAAAAACAAGAAGCCCAGCACTTTGACTTCCCACTTGCAGTGGGGGTGGGAGGAAGGTGGGATGGGAGGAGGGCTCAGAGCCCAGGGGGACCACAAAGGTCATCCAGTTCAACACTCTTAACTCATAAATAAGGGAACAGACTTGGGGAATATGACTCACTCAAGATGATCCAGCAAATCATCCGGTTACAGCAATAACAAGTCCCCTTCTGACTCCTCTATATTCTTAATGGTGACAGAATGGATAAATAAGAACAAAACACTGATGGACACAGTTAAATCAAAACTGACCAAGAAGCTTCCAAAGTCTGTGGCTCACCCCTTGGCCTGGTTGTTGTGGTGGGGAAGTTGGGCACTGCATATGAGGAGTGGTACATCTGTATTCCCCCCAAAGCAGCTATGTTGGTAATGAGATGGGTAGTTTAGGATGATCTATGAGGGATAGGCCCAGCTTGGTTTTCCAGGCATAGGCCTTTTGTTGAAAGGCACTATTAATTTATCGGGAATGGAAGGTTGGGTGGGGGTGGCATAGAGGAGGTCGGGAGGCCATGAAGGGTATCCCAACTGTTGAACCTGGATTAGGCTGGATGAGAGAATTCTGATTAATGGCTCAGTGGTTTCCCATCCAGGGCCTGTTGTCTTCTCGCACTCACTGTATCGTGGAGTTGCTAATCTACGGTTGTAACTCCCTCTGCTCTAGTCCCTTTCTTTGGGAGAGTGTGAGGAGAAAAAAACATACTGACTCATTTCTCATAAAAAATACATGGAGCTGAATTCTCTCTGGTGTCGTCCTAATTGTACCAATGGAACTGTGTCCCAGTGGAGACCACCAAAGAAGAGGAATGTGTGGTGGTGGCTTTGCCATCTGTGTGTGTGTCTGGGCGGGGTGGAGGGGGGTGGGAGATTGGGGTAAGGGGGTGAGATGAGGGCTCTTGAAGTGAAAGGACTAGACCCACCAAAGGCTTGAGTCAAGAAAGAACCAGGTTAAATTGCTAGCACCAGCCATTGTGAATCCAGTCCTGTGGATGTCACCCACCGCCATGATTTAAGCCACACAAATGACCCCTTTTGACTCAACTTGTTTCACTTATGGAGATGGCCTCCATTTGCGTCATCATCCAGTCTGTTGGTAATAATCTGTTTTGGAGGCTGTTCGGGAATATGTTTGCACATTAGTTAAACTGGTGGGAGCACAAAAGGTCTGGAAACAGGGTGAACTGAAGCTTTCAGTGAGTATGCTGAAGTAAAAGCCAAATGGGTCTCTCTCAAGTGCTTAGCAGATTACTGGCATGGCGTGCTTCATGGATTAGAGACAGAATTATTATTCACAAAACAGATTCCCTTTCCCCAGGAAGCCTTATTGCCTACTGCCATTGGAGTGTGGAAGTGCACAGGGGGAGAATGGAGCCAATCAGGCTACCTCCCAGGTCACAGTTCTGGGGCCAAGAGTTTCCTTCCATCCCTGACTCTATAACTTGGGACAGCACCACCACCAGCTGGTGCCGGTGACATGGCTGACCCTTCCCAAGAGGCCGCTCTCACAGGAGGTGCTCCCCTTAGAGCAGAACAGGACTAAGGAGTGAAAAGGTAAATAGTATGGACAACAGCTCCCCTTCAGCTAATGGGTTTAACTTCCCAAAACATTTCACACAGATTATCTTTAATCTAACTCTCCTGTGGCGGTGCACAAACTGCAGTGAACTAGGAGGAAGGCAGTTTGTCAGTCAGGAGTCCCTCTGCTACCCAGCTGTGCAAACTTGTGCAAGCATTTACTCTCCCTGGACTCTGTATCACCTGCAAGCTGGGTCCATCCCAGCTTTCACTTTATGGCCCTAGGGCACCTATTATGCTGGCTTTGCTGATGAGGGGAAAGGACCAGGCCACCCAGCCAGTGAAATGGGGCTTCATTCTGGCTCTGACTTCTAGGCTTGCATTTTTCCCCAGGCAGGTCCTGCTGCCTCATCACAGAATCTGCAGCCAGGATGAACCAAGTTGTTCATGTCAGGGCCCGAGTCCCCTTTTCTGAGTTGTTCCCCTCCTACGCCGCTGACAGGTGAGAAGTTTGAGCAGTCAGCTTGGGCAACCCAAAGTGGAGGTTGCTGGTCTACTGTGCAGGGCTGGACAGTGAGTGTGAAGGTCAGAAATGATTCTGGTGGCCGATCATCTGCCCTGCTTCTCTCTCCTTGGCAGATGGGCTCCTTTCTAGGTTCTCCTAGGTCCACTGTTCCTGGCTCTTCGAGGCTTTCACTGATGCCGACAGCAAATTGGACCCCCATGTGTTGCTCAGCCTGTTAAGATGTGGCTGTCAGTCCTAACCTGTAGTTTTTATTTACGTGATGGACACCAGTTTATTTATTTTTTGTTTATTTTTATTTATTTTTTATTTTTTTATAGTTTATTGTCAAGTTGGTTTCCATATAACACCCAGTGCTCTTCCCCACAAATGCCCTCCTCCATGTCCATCACCCCCTTTCCCCCTCTGCCTTCAGCCCTTAGTTTGTTTTCAGTATTCAAGAGTCTCTCATGATTTGCCTCCCTCCCTCTCCTGATTCTTTTTCACCCCTTCCCCGCCCCATGGTCCTCTGTTAAGTTTCTCCTGTTAGACTTATGAGTGAAAACATATGGTATCTGTCCTTCTCTGCCTGACTTATTTCACTTAACATGACACCCTCGAGGTCCATCCACGTTGCTACAAATGGCCAAATTTCATTCGTTCTCATTGCCATGTAGTATTCCATTGTATATATAAACCACATCTTCTTGATCCATTCATCAGTTGATGGACATTCAGGCTCTTTCCATGATTTGGCTATTGTTGAAAGTGCTTCTATGAACATTGGGGTACATGTGCCCCTATGCATCAGCACTTCTGTACGAATGGACACCAGTTTAATTTGCACACAGGTGACTCCTGTGAGGTCAGCTGGAAGTCATGAGATGACCTGGAGTTTCCTTTCCTAGAGTCCCAGCAATAGAGGCCATATCCATGACTTGTAATAGCAATTAAAAAAAAATAAGCCTTTTTCAGAGCTGTTTTAGGTTTATAGAAAAATGGAACAGAAAGTGCAGAGACCACAGTTCCCCCTATTGTCACCATCTTGCATTAGTGTGGTACATGGTTATAGCCAATGTTGATACATTATTATTAGCTGAAGTTCATAGTTGACGTTAGGACTCATTCTGTGTAGAACACGTTTGAAGGGTTTGACACGGCTTCATCATTATGTATCTTACATGATGTTTCACTGCCCTAAACATCTCTGTGCTCCACCTGTTCATCTTGCCCTCCTCTCTAACCCCTGGCAACCACTGACCTTTTTACCATCCCCATAATTTTGCCTTTTCAAGAATGTCATATAATTGGAACCATATGGTATGCTGCTTTCACTTAGTAATATGTATGTAAGCTTTCTTCCTATCTTTTTGTGGCTCAAAATCTCATTTCTTTTTATTGGTGAGTGATATTTTGTTGAGTGGAAGTACCATAACTTATCTATTCAGTAAGAGCAATTAAAAAAGGTACTGAAAACCATTGGTTCTTCAAGCCTGATCAGAGCAGGCCTTGTCCTGGGATTTCCTCCTGTGGGTCTCTTGGACACCGAGAGTGGACAGGAGCTGAGACACTGGCAGGCAGACTGGCATGTCTTATCTGCCAGTGATATCTCCTGGATAAAAACTGACAATGTTTAACACAAATTGTTATGTCTGACACTGGGATGGACAGGAAAACAAACTTGCTATACTATCCTCACATTTCATATGCTTCTCCTTGGCATTTCTTTTATTTTTGCACTATTTATACATCCAGTTTTGGCAAAACAAAAGAGGACAGGAGCAGACACACTATAGTTTTCCTGAATGTGTCTTGTTAGGGGCAGGAAGTGCTATTGATAGGCATGTTTCTCTTTTGCCAGCTTGCCGCAGCAGCCACGGGCTGAGGTCTGAGTGCAGCAATGTTACTGATATTGTTGTTGTCTCCTCCATCTTACCCGTGAGGGGAATCCAGCCTAGATCTTTCCCTCTTATTTTTTATTTATTTTTAAAATCAGTCTTCTTCCTAACTTGTGCTCAGAGCTCATAAAGGACTGTGGAGATCCTTGGAGCAAAATGGACTCAGCTACCATGCCTCATTTCCCTCTGCTTTCCTACTGTCTCTTCTCTCCTAGGTTCTGTTCTAGCCAACTCCCAAGTTCTATTTCTCTTTTAATTCTCCACCAACTTTTCTTGGTACTTCTTTAAGGCTGTTCCTTCTTTAAAGAAGTCTTACTGACTTGGGTGATCAGGGATGGGAATACAACTCTTCAAAGAGTTTGCAGTCTGGTGGGGAGCCACAGGTGATTGACACTGGCAGAGAATGTGAGAGGTGCTATTCCAGGGGTCAGCTCAGGGTGTTATGTACAAGTGGGGAGTACTTAGCCTAGTGAGAGAATCCAGGTAGGCTTCCTGGAGGAGATGGCTGGGGTTAGCTTGGTGAGGAATAAGGAAGGCATCCTTTGAAGAGGAGAGAGCATATGCAAAGGATTTGCCGTTAGGGCTGAGCAAGGCATTCACTGTGTCCAAAGCAGAGTTGGCATTGGGGGAGGGAGGAGGAGTGAGAGGGAGGCAAGATCCAGTGATAGTATCCTGGAGTCTTGCCAAGGAGCTTACATTTTTATCATGTGGTAAAAAAAAAAAAAACAAAAAAAAACTGTTAAGGGTTTTCATTGGATGTGTGACATGATATGTCTTTAATTATTTTAGTGTTTATTTATTTTGTGTGTGTGTGAGAGAGAGAGAGCTCGAGCAGGGGAGGGGCAGAGAGAGAGGGGGAGAGAGAGAAGCTCAAGCAGATTTTGCTCTGCCAGTGCAAGCCTGATATGGGGTTTGAACCCACGAATCCTGAGATCATGAAACCAAGAGTCAGATGCTTAACCTGAGCCACTCAGGTGCCCAATCTGACTTTGATTTTGAAGGTGTATCCAGGTGAGAGGGAGAGGGAAATGTCATGTGTCTCCCCTCCTGTAGTTCCCTTGAATCCACAGCTGTCAGGCTGTTACCTCCACCCCTGCACTGAAGCAACCACCACCTCCCTGCCCCAGATCTCCCATTCCCCTGGCTCTCACCCCAGTGCCTGGCCAAGCCCCCACCCCAAACCCTGATTGGACCCAGTTCTCTGCCTCCTCTGGGCTGTGCTCCAGTGCCTCAGTGTGACTGGAGAACTCCATCACCATGTAGACTGACCCTTAGTACACTTGGGATGCCTACTGTGTTTCTCCAAGCACCGCCTTCCAGGACAGGTCCTTTGTTTCCCTAACCCACTGAAGTCTGGCTGTTACCTTCATCCCTACTCTGAGCCTTGCTTGTACATCAAGTGACTGCATGTGGGGGTTTATTGTTGGACTCTCTTACCATGTTCCATTGATTTGTCAATTCTTAGGTCAGTACCTCACTGTGTTAATTAGCATAGCATGATAGTATTAAAATCAGGGGACGCCTGGGTGGCTCAGTCCATGAAGTGTATGACTTTGGCTCAGATCATGATCTTACAGTTTGTGAGTTTGAGCCCCGCATCGGGCTCTGTTCTGAGGGCTTGGAACCTGGAGCTTGCTTCAGATACTGTGTCTCTCTCTCTGCTCCTTTCCCATTTGTGTTCTGTCTCTCTCTCTCTCAAAAATAAATAAACATAAAAAATTTAAAATCAGTTACCTGTGTTCTTTTGCTTCAAGACTGCATGTCCATTATTTCCTTTGCACGTCTGTATAAATTTTAGAGTTGGCTTGCCAGTTTCAACCCCAACCCCAAAAAACCTGTTGGGCTTTTGGTTGAAGATACGTTAAATCTAAAAACCAATTTGGAGAGAATGGAAGTCTTCATATTGAGTTTTCCAAATGTTGACCATAGAGTGTCCTATTATTTAGGTCTCTTTAATTAGCAATATATTAGCAAAATATTCATAGAAATATTTTGTTGCCATTCATTTTTTGTTGATGTTGTTAAACCTATTCCTAGACATTTAGTGTTTTTGGCACTCTGTAAATGCGATTTTAAAAAATTTTATTTCCTAATTATTTTTTGTTGGTTTAAAGTGTTTTTTATTTATTGACTTTGCAGCAAAGTTACCAAATTTCCTCATTAATTTGAATATTTTATAGATTACTTAGAATTTTTTGCATGTAAAATTATGTCTTTGTGAATAAAAACTATTTTACCCTTTTTTCTCTGCACCTGGTAGAGCGTCCAAAACATCACTATGAGTAGGGAAATAAAATAACCAAAGTTACAACAACAGAGAGCAAGTAACACTCTTCAGAAAACACCTCTTGAAGGGCCAGGCCCTGGACAGTGTATGAGCCTCCTTTAATATAGCAGTACTTGCAGGTTCAGAGCACATAACAAGCTTTTAAAACACATAAGGGACAGAAAACTAGACAAAATGATGAAATGAAGAATTCTTCTCAAAAGAAATTCCAGGAAGAAGTGACAGCTAAAGAATTGATCAAAAGAGACGTAAGCAGGGGCGCCTGGGTGGCTCAGTTGGTTAACCATCCAACTTCGGCTCAGGTCATGATCTCACGGTTTGTGAGTTTGAGCCCCGCGCCGGGCTCTGTGCTGACAGCTCAGAGCGTGGAGCCTTCTTCAGATTCTGTGTCTCCCCCTCTCTCTGCCCCTCCCATGCTCATGCTTTGTCTCTCTTTGTCTTTCAATAATAAATAAAAATGTTAAAAAAAAAACAGATATAAGCAATATAACTGAAAAAGAAATTTAGAATAATAGTCATAGGATTAATCAGTGGGCTTGAAAAAACCATAGAAGACAGCAGAGAATCTATTGCTGCAGAGATCACGGGACTAAAAAATAGTAATGATGAATTAAAAAATGCTGTAAATGAGGTGCAAAATAAAATGGAGGCGGTCACAGCATACATTGAAGAGGCAAAGGGGAGAATGGGTGAATTAGAAGATAAAATTATGGAAAAAGAGGAAGCTGAGAGAAAAATAGATAAAAAAATTCTGGATCATGAGAAGAGAGTTAGAGAACTAAGTGATTCAATGAAATGATACAATATCCGTATTATAGGAGCTCTAGAAGCAGAAGAAAGGTGCTGAAGGTGTACATGAACAAATCATAGCTGATAACTTCCCCAATCTGGGGAAATCCAAGAAGCACAGAGAACTCCCTTCAGATGTAACTTGAACTGATCTTCTGCACGACATATCATAGTGAAACTGGCAAAATACAAGGATAAAGAGAGAATTCTGAAAGCTGCTAGGGATAAACGGGCCTTAACGTACAAAGTTAGACACATAAGCGTAGTAGGAGATCTATCTACTGAAACCTGGCAGGCCAGAATGCAATGGCAGGAAATCTTCAATGTGATGAACAGGAAAAATATGCAGCCAAGAATCCTTTATCCAGCAAGGCTGTCATTCAGAATAAAAGGAGAGATAAAGGTTTGTAGCCTCTGCCCCCTGCCCCAGCTTATTGGAATAGAATTATTGGTTATTCAAGCAAAGATTTAATATGTGAATTTAAAGCTATTTAATTTTTTTTAAATGTTTGTTTATTTTTGAGAGAAAAGAGGAGAGGGGGAGAGAGAGGGGCAGAGAGAGAGGGAGACACAGAATCTGAAGCAGGTTCCAGGCTCTGAGCTGTCAGCACAGAGCCCAATGCAGGATCATGACCTGAGCTGAAGTCAGATGCTTAACCAACTGAGCCTCCCCAGGTGCACCTAAAGCTATTTTGTCTCTAAAGACCTTTTAAGATCACCCTGGATATTTTGATATGTCATAATCTCATTATTCAGTTCAAAACACTTTCTTATTTTCACTGTGATTTCTTCTGTTTCAAAGTGTGTTGCTTAATTTTCAATCTTTTGATAATTTTCTACTTACCATTTTATTACCGATTTCTAGATTAATTTCTTAGCAGTAAGAAAGTACACTATATGATTTCAATTCTTGAATTTTGTTGAGACTTGCTTTATGGTTCAGTATCTGGTCTATTTTGGTAAATGTTCTATATGAAATTGCCAAAAGTATGTGTTTTGAAGTTGAGTGTTTATTCTTTATAGGCTAATTAGGTCAAGTGGATATGGTTTTGTTTTTAATTTAAATTTTAGTTGGCCAACATACAGTGCAATATTGGTTTCAGGAGTAGAACTCAGTGATTCATCACTTACATACAACACCCAGTGCTCATCACAACAAGTGCCCTCCTTAATACCGATTACCCATCTAGCCCATCTCCCACTCACCTCCCTCCATCAACCCTCGGTCTGTTCTCAATCGTTACGAGTCTCTTGTGGTTTGTTTCCTTCTCTCCTCTTCCCCCACTCCTTCCCATGTGTTCATCTGTTTTTTCTTAAATTCCACATATGAGTGAAATCATATGGTATTTGTCTTCCTCTGATTGACTTATGTCACTTAGCATAATACACTCTACCTCCATTCACGTAGTTGCAAATGTTAAGATTTCATTCTTTTTGATAGCCAAATGATATTCCATTGTGTATGTGTGTATACCACATCTTCTTTATCCATTCATCACTTGATGGATAGTGGGCTCTCTCCACAGTTTTGTTATTGTTGATAATGCTGCTGTATAAACATTGGGGTGCATATACCCCTTCAAATCTGTATTTTTGTATGCTTTGGGTAAATACCTAATAGTGCAATTGCAATATTCTAGGGTAGTTCTATTTTTAGCTTTTTGAGGAACCTCCATATTGTTCTCCAGAGTGGCTACACCAGTTTGCATACCCACCAACAGTGCATTCTCACCAGCACCTGTTGTTTATTGTGTTGTAAATAGATAGAGTTTTAAAAATTGTCTATATTACTAATTATTTTGTCTGCTTGTTCTATAAATTACTGAAAAAGGGGTATATACAATCTTCAACTTTAATTATGGAATTTTTTATTTCTATTAATTTTTGCTTTGTATATTTTGGAGCTATGTTACTAGATGTATACACAAGTAGGATTGCTTTGTCTTCCTATAGAATGAGTTCTTTTGTTGTTATGAAATATTTCTGTTTTTATTTAATAATACTACGTTTAAGCCTACTTTGATGTTAATATAGACACCCAACTTTCTTTTGGACAGTGTTTGCATAGCATGCCTTTTTCCATTTCTTTTCTTTAAATTTCCTGTGTCATACTTATTTATTGAAGTATAGTTGACAAACAATGTTACATCAGTTTCAGGTGTACAACATAGTGATTGGATAGTTCTGTATGCTGTGCTCACTACAAGTATAGGTACTGTACAACACTATTGCAATACCACTGACTATGTTCCCTATGCTGTACCTTTTTCCTATGATTTATTCATTCCATAACTGGAAGCCTGTACCTCCTGCTCCCCTTCATCCATTTTTTCTACCCCCTTCCTTCTGGCAACCATCAATTTGTTCCCTATATTTATGGATACGTTTCTGGTTTTTGTGTTTGTTCATTGGTTTTGTTTTGCGGATTCCACATGTAAGTGAAGTCATATGGTATGTGTCTTTCTTTGTCTGACTTATTTCACTTGGCATAATACACCGCTCGTTCTATCCATATTGTCCCAAATAGCAAGATATCATCTTTTTTATGGCTGAGTAATCCTCCATTGTGTGTGTGTGTGTGTGTGTATGTGTGTGTGTGTATGTGTGTATAACATTTTCTTTACCCATTCATCTGTGGACAGCCACTTGGGTTGCTTTCATATCCTGGCTATTGTAAATAATACTGCCATAAACACAGGAATGCATATGTCTTTTTGAATTAATGTTTCTGTTTTCTTTGGGTAAATACCCAGTAGTAGAATTACTGCATTGCAGGATATTTCTACTTTTAATTTTTTGAGGAACCCCATATTGTTTTCCACAGTAGCCACTGTAGCACTGCAAATGGTGCATGAATGTTCCTTTTCTTCCACATCCTGGTCACCACTCGTTACTTCTTTTTGATAGTAGCCATTCTGACAGATGTGAGGTGATATCTCATTGTGGTTTTGATTTGCATTTCCCTGATGATTAGTGATGTTGAGCATATTTTCATGTGTCTGTTGGCCATTGGTGTATCTTCTTTGGAACAATGTCTATTTAGGTTCTATGCTCACTTTTTAAATTGGATAATCTATTTATTTATTTATTTATTTATTTATTTATTTATTGCTGTTGAGTTGTATAAGTTCCTTATGTAGTTTAGCTATTAACCCTTAATTGGATATATGATTTGCTTTATCTTCTCCACTCACTAGGTTGCCTTTTCATTTTATTAATGGTTTCTTCCACGGTATAAGAGCTTTTTATTTTTGATGTAGTCCCAATAGTTTATATTTGCTTTTTTCCCCCTTGCCTGAAGAGACATATCTAGAAAAATGGTAAGGTTGATGTCAAAGAGATTATTGCCTGTATTTTCTCCTAGGACTTTTATGGTTTCATGTCTTGCTTAGGTCTTTAATCTAAGTTTATTTTTTTGTGTATGGTGTAAGAAAGTGGTCTACATACATTCTTTTGCATGTAGCTGTCCAGTGTTCCCAGTACCATATACTATCTTTACCCTACTGTATGTTATTGCCTTCTTTGTCATAGATTAATTGACCATATAAACATATATGTTTATATATGGGGTTTATATATGGGGCTTTCTATTCTGTTCCACTGATTTGTGTGTCTGTTTTTGTACCAGTACTGTACTATTTTGATTACTATAGCTTTGTAATATATCTTGAAATCTAGGATTGTGATGCCTCCAGCTTTGTTGTTCTTTCTCAAAATTGCTTTGTCTATTCAGGGTCTTTTGTGGTTTTGTACAAATTTTAGGATTATTTGGTCCAGTTCTGTGAAAAATGCTATTGGTATTTTGATAGGGGTTGGATTGAATCTGTAGATAACTTTGGGTAGTATGGTCATCTTAACAATTCCTCCAATCCATGAACATGGGATATTTTTCCACTTGTCTGTGTTGTCTTTAATTTCTTTCATTAGAGTTTTATAGTTTTCAGAGTACAGGTCTTTTACCTTCTTGGTTAAGTTTGTTCCTGGGTATTTTATTCTTTTTCGTGCAGTTGTAAATGGAATTGTTATCTTAATTTTGCTGTCTGCTACTTTGTTATTAGTATGTAAAAAAAACAACAGATTTTCATATATAATTTTGTATCCTGAAACTTTATTGAATTCATTTATCAGTTCTAATAGTTTTTTTGGTTGAGTCTTTAGGATTTTTTTATGTGTAGTCTTGTGGCCATATTTTAAAAAAATATCTCTTGTAAATAAATAGCAAAGGATTGAGTCTTTTTTATTTGTTGAAAATCTGGTCTATCAACAGTTGTCTTGTAATTGGAATATTTAGTCTACTTACTTTTATCATAGTTGTTGCTGTCTTTGGGTTTTAGTCTATCATCTTGCTATTTATTTTTTCTTTCTCATACTTGTTTTTTGGTTCCTATTTCCTTTTTCCCAAGTTTCTTTGTATGAATTAAGTATTTGTTTATTATACCGTTTAATTTCCTAACTTAGCTTTTTAGTTGTATATATTTTTATAATTCCTTTAGTGCTCACCCCAGAGATTACTGCTGCATTCTCCACATACTGAAAGCTATTTAAATGGAATATTACTTGGCAATCAAAAAGAATGAAATTTTTCCCATTGTGACTACGCGGATGGAACTAGAGGGTATCATGCTAAGCGAAATTAGTCAGAGAAAGACAAGTATCATATGACTTTACTCATATGAGGACTTTAAGATACAAAACCGATGAATATAAGGGAAGGGAAGCAAAAATAATATAAAATCAGGGAGGGGGACAAAAACATAAGAGAGACTCTTAAATATGGAGAACAAACAGGGTTACTGGAGGGATTGGGGGGGGATGGGCTAAATGGGTAAGGGGCATTAAGGAATCTACTCTTGGAATCATTGTTGCACTATATGCTAACTAACTTGGATATAAATTTTAAAAAATTAATAAAAAGATACTTAAAGCTATTTCAGTGCCTTTACCCCCTTTCAAATATGTAAGATATCTTTAAAATATTTTAATTTTATTTAACCTCCTTTTTATCCTTTGTGCTACTTTTATTATAAACCCACAGGTCTTTGTTATCATTATTGTTTTAAATAGCCAATATTCTTTTATATTTATTAATATCTTTTCACTCTTTTTAGCTTTATATTTTTTGGGAGGGGGATCAATTTCTTACAGCCTGAGAATCTCCTTTTGTTCTTTTTCCCAATGCTATTCTTTTGGTGATGAACTTTTAAAATCATTTGTTTGAGAGCATCTTTATTTGGATTATTTTCTCAAGGTACAAAGTCATAGGTTTGCTTTTTTCTTTAGAAACCTTTCAGCAATTTAAGTATGTTATTACTTCTCATGAGAATTCAGATGCCATTCTTCTGTTGTTCTCCTGAATGTGATGTGTCTTATTTTCCTCTGTGTGTTTTAAATTTTCTTCCTTTTTAAAATTTTTAATATTTTAACTGTTAAGTTCCTGGATCAGATTTTGTTGTTGTTGTTGTCCGTTTATCTTGCTTCATATTTGCTGAGATTCTTGAATTTGTGGATTGATGGCTTTGATAATGTTTGGAAAAATCTTAGCTCTTATTTCCTTTATACAATACTTCTCCATTCTCTCTCTCCTCTCCTTCTAGCACTCTGGTTATATAAACATAATTCATATGTTTCTTGTGTTCTTCTCTGCTTTTCATTCTCTTTTCCATCTATGATTCAGGTTGACTAATTTTTATTGACCTATATTCAAATTTACTAATCTTATTTCTGCTGAAATCAGTCTGCTGTTAAATCCGTCTGATTAATTTAAAATATAGGTTTGGTTAATTTAAAATATAGATTTATTTCTAGAATGCCCATTTGATTTCTTTTTTCCCTTTTATAACAAATTAGTTGAGATAATAATTCACATACCACACAATTCACCCATTTAAAGTATGCAATTCAGTACATTCAAGTATATTTCCAGAGTTGTGTAACCATTACCAACATAAATTTTAGAATATTAAAACTGAACAAGAATTTAGAACAATTGCCATAAAATTAATTGCTGGACTTGAAAAAAACATCAAAGAAGCTATTGATACACAGACTAGAGACCTTCAAAGTAGCTGTGAC
>JAQQST010001249.1:0-13111 GCA_028646485.1 Cryptoprocta ferox | reverse complement strand
TCTCTTTTTTTTCTGAGGAGCCTGGCTAGAGGTTTCTCAATTTTGTTTATTTTTTCAAAAAACCAACTCTTGGTTTCATTGATCTGCTCAACTGTTTTTTTGGATTCGATATTATTTATTTCTGCCCTGATCTTTATGATTTCTCTTCTTCTGCTGGGTTTGGGGTTCTCTTGCTGCTCCCCTTCTAGTTCCTTTAGGTGCTCTGTTAGATTTTCAATTTGCGCTTTTTCTAGTTTGTTGAAATAGGCCTGGATTGCAATATACTTTCCTCTTAGGACTGCCTTTGCTGCATTCCAGAGAGGTTGGATTGTTGTATTTTCGTTTTCATTTGTTTCCATATATTTTTTAATTTCTTCTATAATTGCCTGTTTGGCCCAATCATTCTTCAGTAGGGTGTTTTTTAACCTCCACATTTTTGGCGGTTTTCCAGACTTTTTCTTGGGATTGATTTCAAGTTTTATAGCATTGTGATCTGAAAGTGTGCATGGTTTAATCTCAATTCGTTTTTATTTATGGAGGGCTGCTTTATGCCCCAGTATGTGATCTATCTTGGAGAAAGTGCCATGCGCACATGAGAAGAAGGTGAATTTCCTAGCTTCAGGATGCAGAGTTCTAAATATATCTCTCAATTCCATCTGTTCCAAAGTGTTGTTCAGATCCATTGTTTCTTTAGTGATTTTCTGTCCACTTGATCTATCCATTGCTGTAAGTGGAGTGTTAAGGTCCCCTGTAATTAACACATTCTTTTCAATAAGATTGTTTCTCTTTGGGATTAGTTGTTTCATATATTTGGGTGCTCCCACATTTGGCGCATAGATGTTTATACCTGTCAGGTCTTCCTGATGGAGAGACCCTGTAATTATTATATAATGTCCTTCTTCATCTTTTGTGACGGCCTTTACTTTAAAGTCCAGTTTGTCTGACGTAAGTATGGCTACTCCAGCTTTCTTTTGACTACCGGTCGCATGATAGATATTTCTCCATCCCGTTACTTTCAATCTGAAGGTGTCTTTAGGTCTCAAATGAGTCTCTTGGAGACAGCATATAGATGGATTTTGTTTTTTTATCTATTCTGCTACCGTGTGTCGTTTGATTGCAGCATTCAGTCCATTTACATTCCGTGTAATTATTGAAAAATGTAGGTTTGGGTTCATTGTGTTTTCTGTGGAGTTCATGTTTATAGTGGTGTCTCTGGTACCTTGTATTCCTTGCAACATTTTCCTCATAGAATCCCTCTTAGGATTTCTTGTAGGGCTGGTTTGGTGGTGACGAATTCTCTCAATTTTTGTTCATTTGGGAACACCTTTATCTCTCCTTCTAGTTTGAATAACAGGCTCGCTGGATAAAGGATTCTTGGCTGCATATTTCTCCTGTTCATCACATTGAAGATTTCCTGCCATTCCTTTCTGGTTTGCCATGTTTCATTAGAAAAGTCTTTAACCACTCTGATAGGTTTCCCTTTGTATGTTAGGGCCCTTTCATCCCTGGCTGCTTTCAGAATTCTCTCTTTGTCTTTCTATTTTGCCAGTTTCACTATGATATGTCGTGCCGAAGGTCGTTTCATGTGACGTCTTATGGGGGTTCTTTGGGCCTCTTGGATTTCAATGTCTATTTGCTTCCCCAAATTGAGGGAGTTCTCGTCTATAATTTGATCAAGTACCCCTTCAGGACCTTTTTCTCTTTCCTCATCTTCGGGAATTCCTATGATACGGATATTGTTCCGTTTGATTGTATCACTCAGTTCTCGAATTCTCTTTTCGTGTTCCTGTATCAATTTCTCTCTCTATTTCTCGGCTTCCTCTTTTGCTATAATTGTGTCTTCTAATTCACTTATTCTCCTCTCTGCCTCTTCCATCCGTGCAGTGGCTGCCTCCATTTTGTTATGCACCTCATTTATAGCCTTTTTTAACTCGTCACAGCTATTTTGAATGTCCGTAGTCTGTGTATCAATAGCTTCTTTGATGTTTTTTTCAAGTCCAGCAATGAATTTGATGACAGTTGTCCTAAATTCTTGTTCAGTTATGTTGTTTAAGCCTGTTTTGAGCAGTTCTGTGGCTGTGAATTCTTCCTGGAGTTGCTTTAGAGGAGAGTTCTTTCCCTTCATCATTTTGGCTAGCTTTCTGTCTCTTGTCAGTTTTAAAAGCTCGTTATGCCCTCTGAACCTGTTTGTACTGCTCTATTAAAGGAGGCTCATTGACTGTGCAGGGCCTGTTGTTTCCGAAAGTGTTCTTTTAATGGTGTCCCTCGGTTTCTCTTGTTGTGCCTGTGATTATTTTATTTCCCTGGTCAGTGATATTTGGGACTCTCCACCACGTATCCATTGGCTTGTTTTTTGAGGTATCTTTGAAAAGGAAACAGATTAGCATACAGGGAACAAAAGCACGCAAACGCACAGAGAAATCAAAGAATCAAGGAAGCCAAAAGGGGAAAGGAAGTAAAGAAAAGCAAAGGAAGGGAAAGTAAAGAAAAAGAGAAGAAAAAGAAACAAAAAAAAAGAAAAGAAAAAGAAAAACAAGGTGGGGACAGAGACAGCAAAAGTCTGTGGGCAGTCTAAAAGCATATAACCAGCCAAGAGGAGAGATAAGAATATGCTACGGGATATATATCTGGATGGCAGTAGAAAAGTAGGAGAAGCAAAGAAAAAAGGAAAAAAAACAAGACAACTCCCCTGTGCGGATGGGGCGGTTTGTCGTCAGGTCACGTCTCGGGGGCTACTCTCTACGAGGCCCCTCCTTCGCGGTTGCAGGGAGACTTATGGCGCCGCTTCAAAGCTTTGCCGGAACCAAGCGTTGCAAGCCACCCTTCTGAGTCCGATCTCCCTGTGCTGCGGGCGAGCCAAACTGTATTCTCCAAGGTCCGCCTCACTTCCAAATCCCAGTTGGTGCAATTCAACACCGTCACCGGGGATGAGTTGGTTCCTGCTGGCGGCCGGCTTCCCGGCTCGGCTGGCGCCGCCCTTTTCGCGCAGCCTCCGCAGCCGCTTTCAACACGCCTTTCTCAGTGCTTTCACCGCCGCTTTTCGCACCCCTGCCGCCTTTATATGTGCCGCCACTGCTCCCAGTGCGGCTTTGAGTGGATGCCGCTGCCGCTGCGCCCAAGGAAGAATTCGCTGGCCAGATGGTATGGATTTCTCTCCCGGTGCTTGGCAGTTATATATGGGGAGATGGGCGAGTTTTTCCTCCCTTAGAGATGGTTCTAGGCGTTTTCCGTCTCTCTTTCTCTTCCCCTGGTCTCTCCGGGGCTCAGTGCGCTCTCCCTGTGTTTTGTTGGGGCTCCTTTACCCTGTACCACTGGCACCCGCCTGTCCCCTAATTTCCCAGATCACAGTCACTCACTCAGGCATCTTTGAGGTTGTCTTCTTTCTGGCGTCTGTTTCTTCTTTCCCCCACTTGCAAATCCAAGTTTTATCCCTTCCGTCCTTCTCAGTTCAATCCATGCGGGCGTGCGCGGATTACAGAGCTCCCTGCTTCTCCGCCATCTTGCCCGCTCCTCGGGATGGATTACTTCTTACTGATGGTGGAAAGTTGCCTGTAATCTCTTTTTAAAAAAAATATTTTTGTAATGCTTTTGTAAATTCAATTTTTGGGGGGGAGAGAGAGGGAGACACAGAATCTAAAGCAGGCTCCAGGCTTTGAGCTGTCAGCCCAGTGCCCAACACAGGGTTTGAATCCAGAAACCTCAAGATTATGACCTTTTCCAAAGTTGGACACTTAACTGACTGAGCCACACAGGCATCCCTGCATATAATCTCTTTTTACAGAACATCTTTTTACATGAAAGAGGTCTATAGTATAGTAATTGAAAACTGTTAAAATGTCATTATCTAAGTTAATTCGAGAAGACAGGTAAATGGTTCTGTTTCTAAAACACAGTTAGATTTCCAGCATCAGATTTCTTTTATTTCACTCTTTGTGGGTCTTCTTCCTTGTAAAAATAAAGTAATAGATGTTCTTGTCCTACTTAATGGCCATTATGACGCTCTTGTTTTTCTTGATTCTCACCTTTTCATGTGATATTTCTGTTGATGGGCCTTTTTAGACTGTAGAGAACTACAATAAACATTTAGGGAATTTGACCTAAACATATGTGTTTTAGGATACATACCCTGAGGTGTAAACAATTCTAAATAATTGCATGAAATAACACATTATACATAGTAATAGTGTTTGAGATGCTTGATGAGAAATAAGTTACTTCAAAGTTGCTAATACAATTTATTATTTGAAATTCCTGGATAATGAATGATATATTTTGGTAAGACTTTTGGTGAAAAACTTAAATAATGAAAGGCAATATTCAAATATAATCCTATCTTACTCTAATAACTGAAACTATATTGTGCTTGAAGATTTTATCTATCAATAGCAGATCTCACTGTACAGGCTTGTAGATGTAGGTAATAATGGATATTGGATAGAATCTGAAATTACTATAGGACATATATTTTTTAAGTATTAACTCTTATTTTTGATTACTATAACTCTACTTTCGTTACTAATAGCTTATTTTAAAAATCACTTGACTCTTTATAGCTAAGTAAAATCATGCAAGAAGTCTAGTTAAATGAAAGGTCTGAGTGGTTAGAGTTCACTTCATTAGTATATTTGCAGATTACTAATGTTTCATTAATTCTGACGTCTACCCTCTGCATTGGTATGTCACTTTTCATATTGTAGATATTCAGTTAAACAATTATAGATGTATCTTTTGTATAATGGTATAATGGCTATCACTGACAAATTTGAACCTCCAAATTTGACAGTTTTAGAATAATATTTTATGAAGCATATGCTATTCATTAACAGCATGTCTTCAGTAGGTTGTAAAACTGAATTTTGTATTTAGAGTATGGTCACTGAGTATTAATTAAAAATTAGGAAGCTTTTCTTCTACTAAAACTTTCAAGAATGAAAAACACTTGTTTTGGGATGCCCGGGTGGCTAAGTCGGTTAAGCGTCCAACTGTGTCTCAGGTCATGATCTCATGGTTTGTGGGTTCAAGCCCCATGTCAGGCTCTGTGTTGACAGCTCAGAGCCTGGAGCCTGCTTCGGATTGTGTGTCTCCCTCTCTCTCTGCCCCTCCCCGCTCATGCTCTGTCTCTCAAAAATAAATAAACGTTAAAAATTAAAAGAAAAACACTTGTTTTATATGATTTTTATATTTACCACCAGGGGTACATTATACTTGCTCTTTAAGATTCTTGTTCCCCTCTTCTGCCCAGAGCCATATTTTCAAATGTTTTACAAGTGGGTAAAGGTAGGTGGACTAAACAGCAAACTGCTACTACATTATTTGTGGTAACTTTTAATTTTTTTAAATGTTTATTTATTTTGAGAGAGAGACAGAGCACGAGCAGGGAAAGGGCAGAGAGAGAGAGAGAGACAGATACACAGAATCCAAAGCAGGCTCCAGGCTCTGAGCTGTCAGCACAGACATGGGGCTCAAATTCAGGAGCCATGAGATCATGACCTGAGCTGGTCAGACGTTCAACCGACTGAGCCATACAGGCGCCCCATTTTTTTTTTGCTAACGTTAAAAGATGAGCTATAGTAGTGTTATGTATCTCTAACCTGAAATTCAAATTTGAATGAGGTTCATATTTGTAGCCTTTCTTATGTTAATCACAGGCATTTTGTATTGCTTCTAATTGGCGAAATATCTCCTCCTTTCTTCTTTAAATATACATAAATAATGCTGTAATTGAATAACTATTCAATATTCTATGTTTCATGACCTTTGAGCTTACATGGCCTTTGAGTTTCATGGCCTTTGATAATAACTGAATTGGTTTTTGCAAGCTGAGTCTACTTCTTAAAGACTATTAAATAGTAGTGGTAACTTGTTTTTATACAAACTGAATCAATGCAGTTAGATATGTCTGGACCCTTGTGTATTATTACTCTTTTGTATGCCGTTCTTTTTTGGGGAGTAGAAGGCAAGAGGATTTCCATTTTAAGCTTAAACAATAGGCATATAGGGATATCTTGGAAACTCCAGTTGGAATTTGATATCTGTTAGCTAGCACAGGGATCTTTTGAGGGGAGGTCCAGCTTACATTGGTGACATTGAATTCATTTAGATGTGTACATAGGTAATTAGTTTTATTGTATGCAAAAGATGAGGCTAATGATTTTATGATTAATTTCTAGGCACACTTTGTTTCAACCTCATTTTAATATATGATACCACATGCAAATTTGACGTTTTACACTGTTTCCATTCAGCAATTTATATTAAAATATTTTGCATTTTTGGCATAATTTAATGATGGTATAGTTATATGCAATAAATACTAAATGGTCTATACCATATTCTATCTGCTTTTACTCTCATAAATAATCCCAAAGCTTTTAGTTTTTGTTCTCTCACTTTTGCCTTTCATCAATTTAGAGAGTTTATGTGACTTTGGACCCCATGTGTTGTACTTTAACTCAAGTGTACTTGTTCTCCTTTGCCTATATCCTGGGTTTCTTTATTATCCAACATCAGTGTTTTAGAAGTTGATTAGCTTGGATGAGAACGTTTTAGTGCTGTCAGCATAAGTAATTTGAATTAATGGTTAAATTACCATAAAATATATTATTGGTAAACTAAGTCTTAAAGTCTATAATAAGCCATGGAAAGTTTTTAGAAATGATTATATCCATAGAAATCATCTAGATAGAGTAACTTGCATTGGTTACATTTACATTTCCCATGTCATTACTGCATATTATTAGACTGAAAGAACACCAACATAATTTCTAGATAATATATTTTATTTTCTTACACAGTCTCATAAGAAAAACTTGTAAAGGAGGATCAAAACTTACCCAGTAAATAGGTCTAAAAGGTAACTAACTCTGAGTTACTTTTAAATGTCCTTACTAGATATAATTTTCACCAAAGGTTTACAACTGAGGGAGTAGTAGGGTAGGAGTCACAGGAAGAAGAATTAAAGGAGCTAGGTTTGCAAATTTACTCTTGTAAATGTCACAGTTCACTGCCTCTGTTCTTGGTTTGCACATATAAATGTTTTCCAAAATAATTTTTGTTTGAAAGGTTCCACCAGTATTTATTGCCATGAATGTATTTCCACAACCAGTTAAAAATTTTTAATATTTACTTTGAGTGAGAGAGAGAGAGAGAGAGAGAGAGAGAGACAGTGTGAGTGGGGGAGGGGCAGAGAGAGAGGGAGACACAGAATCTGAAGCAGGCTCCAGGCTCTAAGCTGTCAGCACAGAGCCAGATGCAGGGCTTGATGTCATGAAGTGTGAGATCATGACCTGAACTGAAGTCAGACACTTAACCCACTGAGCCACCCAGGTGCCCCGCCACAACCATTTTCTTTGTATGTGCAGTGTGCCAGGTTGCTACATGCTAGAGATAGATGAATGCAATATCTCCATTGCCTCCATAGAGTTCAGAGTTTAGTCAGGGAGAGAAGAAAGTAAAAACAAAAAAGGAAATGATTTTTATGGTAGTAGGAGAACTGTGAATAGGCTGTTGTGGCCACTTAACCCAGTGCAGGGGCTCAGGAAGGAAACAGGGAAGACCTGAATATACTATGAAACCCAGTATCACTTACGAATTTTCAGTCTTTGAGAATGCTGTAATGCCAAAAACTAAAGTTTGAACAATTTAGTTTATCAAGGTGTAATGTCTCCTGTATGCCAGGTACTGTTCTAAGCTCTGAGGAAAAAGAGCAGAGAAGAACTCAAGGGCAACTCTTATTGTCAAGAAAGAAGCTTATGTTCTGATAAGGGTGATACAGCAGTTCATAAGGTGTAATTGTGAAAAAGAAAAAGCAAAGGCAAATTTCTGCCTTTGCAGAAATGGAGAAGTTTCTTTGACAACTCTCCACTAAATGCCAGATACTTTGTTAGGTCCAGGGGAACATAAAGATGACAAATACTCTGTCTCTGTCTCAAGGATTTTATTTTGTATGGCTCAAAAGTTAAGACTAGTTTTTATGTTTTTAAATGGTTGGAAAAAAAGACTGTTTCAGGGCACATGAAAATTATATGAAATTCAGTGTTCATAAAGTATTTTTGAATGCCACCATAACCATTTGTTTATATATCATTGATGTCTCCTTTTGTGTTACAACTGCAGAGTTGAATAGTGTGACAAAGACCCTGTGACCCATAAAGCCTAACACACTTACTGTCTGGTCCTTTATAGAAAAAGTTTGTCAACAATGTCTGCAGTAGTGTAGTAGTTTCTAAATGTCTTGATTTACTATCATGTTAGAAAAAAATATGTTTGAGCAAGTAACCTTAATATATTTAAAAATTATATATATATATATGCCTGTTATAAAATATAGACAGAATAAAGAAAGAAAAAACATGAAATGAACAAGATTTTTTTACGGTTATGCATTTATTTTGACAGAGAGAGAGAGAGAGAGAGAGAGAGAGCTTGCGCGCAGGGCAGAGGGAAGAGAGGGTGAGATAGAATCCCAAGCAGGCTCCAAGCTCAGTGTGGAGCCCAATGCCAGGGGCTTGATCTAATGAACTGTGTGATCACGACCTGAGCTGATATCAAGTTGGATGCTTAACCAACTGAGCCACCCAGGCACCCTGAAATGATCAAGCTTTTAAAAAGATTTAGAATGAGTTTATTTTATTTATTAATGGGTCAAAAGTGTTTGCTGTTATGATTAACTTTTTAGTGAGTACAATGTCAGTGTGTCATTATTTTTTATGTCTTGTTTAAAAAACTGTAATTAGAAAGTTTAGTTCCAAGTTCATTTCATTCGGATATGTGGTTTAATGTCTATTATAGCTGAAACATAAATCTGACAGAGATATGTAGGTCCAGTGGAACAAGAACATCGTTAGCAATACTTACTAAATCATAGTATTAACTTTTCTCCCTCCAATCCATGAATCAAGCAAAGATTTTCTGCTGAACCATGGCTGGTAAATTTCCATCTTCCTTAATGATAGTCAGTTGTTCTTGCAACTAATTTGAAGTGTTGCATTTTTATGTTTTTAAATAAATGGGTCAGATGGGCTTTAAATTATGGGCTTCAACTGATATCATAAGGGACATGGACTCTGGATTTTTCCTTCCACATCCTTAATGTGGAGACCCTCACCCCCATATTTGTCTACTCATGTCTACTGTACACATTGCATCTGATGCCAGGAAGAAGAGGAAAGAGGTGAGTCATTAAAGGGTGAAGGAGACTGACCGGGAAGTTGGGTCTGCCAGTATGTTTTTAATGAAGTTTATTTGAAAAGCAGTTACTTTCTTACTAATTGTTAAATGTTCAAGGCATTACTAGTCTTTTTGTGAATGAAAAATGCCAAAGTCATGCTAAATATCAGTAGTTTTTAAATATTTTGTCTTGCGATAACCAGAAATATCTGTGAGGTACAATGTTTTCATGCTCACTTCCTATTTTATTTCAAGATATTATATTCTACACTATTTGAAATATCTTGCTTTTATTAAAAAGAACTACATTCTTGACTCTATAGCACTTTGTGTACTTTGATTTCAATTTCTGTCTTGCAATGGCTTAAATTTTACATGTGGGATAGCCTTACTTAGGTATCTTTCCCATTTACAGTTTTTTCATAAAACATCTTTTTATTAAGTAAATCAGTTATATTGGTAATGTGTTTTTTATGTTAGATTGTTCCATTAGTGACTCAAAGAAGTTTCTATATTTCATTATTGAAACAGTCTACCAAAATAATGTAAGTTGAGTTGTTTTTTTTAAACTGTATTTTCATTCAACTCTGCAATAAAACTCCCACACTGAGTAATCTTTCTACTTGTTTTAGTATATTTTAAGCAGTGATTTCTATGGGTCTTCTGATGGTATTTGCTGACAAAGGAATGTGTTTTAGTTTAATGTCCTGTTGTTTTGCATGTATTTCAGCTGCTTCTACCAAGAGTTTCCATAATATTACTGGACCTTTGTCTTTTGCTAGAAATGAAAGAAAAAGTTCAAAAGAGGCTTTTTAAAATGTTTATTTATTTGTTTGAGAGAGACAGACACAGCATGAGTGGTGGATGGGCAGATAGAGAGGGAGAGTGAGAATCCCAAGCAGGCTGCAAGCTGCAAGCACAGAGCAGCATGCAGGGCTCTAACTCACGAACTGTGAGATCACGACCTGAGCTGAAACCAAGAGTTGGATGCTCAACTGACTGCTGCTCAACCCAGGCACCTCCAAAAGAGGCTTCTAAACATGTGCCATTAAGTTTACAAAATTTCACTAAGTGCTGGATTTTTTTAAAAATAGTTTCCACTCGCAACCCTGAGATTATGACCAGCAGAAATCAGGAGTCCAGTGCTTAACCAACTGAGCCATCTATGTGTCCCGAGTATCACAGGATGCCAATTATTGCTGAGAAAATTCAAAAAGTTTTCTTCATGTTCTGAATGCTTGGCTTTTAATTTATTTTATTTTATTTTATTTTTTAAAGTTTTTAAAATTTATTTTTGACAGAGAGAGAGAGCAAGTGAGCTTGAGCTGGGGATGGGCAGAGAGAAAGAGAGAGGGAGACACAGAATCTGAAGGAGGCTCCAGGCTCCGAACTGTCAGCACAGAGCCCGTCATGGGGCTTGAACTCACAAACCGTGAGATCATGACCTGGGCAGAAGTCAGATGCTCAACCAACTGAGCCACCCAGGCGCCCCCGAATGCTTGGATTTTAAATAGTCTGGTAATTTGAGGTGGCTTTGTAGTATGATTAGCTAATATTTTAAGGTATAATATGCACATTAAATGGGAATTACCATTGATAATTGATATACATCCATATTTCAAATAGCTACCTTAATAATTTTTAATTGTGTGCGGTCAGCTATTAGCCTTAGATTTTCATTAATTTAATCATATGATGTGATGAAAGGCTCTGACATATGAGTAGGAGATACAACAGTCTAACATTTTCTTGTTTGCTTGTGCTTGAATTTTTGCTGTTATCCTACAATCCTCAATCTGTCCTTGCAGAAATTTTTGAATACAGATTTTTCAGTTTCTGTTATCTTTGATGGCTGATTCAGTTAAAACTAGATAAAATACCCCGTAAATCCACTTAACTAAGTACATGAAAGCTGTAGCATATCGTAGTACACTGACAGTGAACAGATTTGCATTGTGAATACCCTACTCGTGCCCTAAGATGCCTCATGTACCATTTGGGCCTACAGATCCAGTGATGATGCCAGTGTTATCATGTTAATTATTAACCCTTATTTTCTTGTATTTTTTATGTATGTGTATGTATACATGTTAAGCTCAGGATTAAGGATTATGGGAAAGTGAAAATAACATGTGTTTTCTAATATCTAAACATATATTCTGAATTTACCCTACTGATGGTAAAGAGGTATATGTAGGTATTCAAAGTTGCATCTCTCCAATAAGACCTGAAAGCAGAAATAGATGAAGAGCTTTTGTACCATACTCAATAACATTCATTTAATATCATACTTTTTTCCTGCCTTTGGCTTTATATTGTTTGCAGAGATAATGTATTTAGACAAATTTTTTCCTTCAATTTTGTTTTCCATCTGAGCTTTTATATGTTATATGACTTCAGTCTATATAGCTAAGGTTAACTGGATCTTTTGAAAATATTGAGGTAATTATATAATATCAGGTAGAATTTGCCAACTACTTAATAATGCAGCAAATTCTTAATAATTTTATTGGAATTTTAAAAAGAAATGTCCTATCCTTTCTAGTTCACAGATAGAGGAATAATGGGATGTATCTTTAGAAAAGAATAAATTAAACAAATGCTGTAAGAATCCATTTATAACCTTAAAATAAACATAACATAATCATTGTTTATGCTAGAGCATATTTTTAGGTACTAGAGTATCATTGGTTCATTCTATTCAGGGGTACAGTTCCCCTGAACATAGAAGTTAAAGACTAGTTGAATAATTACTACTGAGAAGTGAAAGAAGAGGGCAAGAATTTGATGGTGAAGTCAAATTCAGATTTAAAAAATTTTTTTTAACATTTATTTATTTTTGAGAGACAGAGACAGAGCGTGAGCAGGGGAGGGGCAGAGACAGAGGGAGACACAGAATACAAAGCGGGCTCCAGGCTCCAAGCTGCCAGCATAGAGCCTGATGCATGGGTTGAACTTACAAACCATGAGATCATGACCTGAGCTGAAGTCAGTTTCTCAACCGACCGAGCTATCCAGGTGCCCCTCAAGTTCAGATTTTAAAACAGCCAAGTGGAAAATTCAGCCTTAAACTGGGATGAAGACATGTTACAGATACAGAGACAGTTTATAGAAAACATATAGAAATTTATAGAAATTTTAGAAAGAAAAAGATGTGAAAAGGTAAAAAGTTGACATTTACTTCTCATAATGCAAAATAGAATAAACAGTGGAAGAGTTAAGAAAAAATAATCTTCGAAGATAAGGAGAAAGTTTTAAACATTATATTGTTACTCATTTAAAATTTATGAGGGGAGAGAGACAATGACGGGATAGTAGGAGAGTGAGAGAGCGAATGAATGAATGATTGAATGAATGAAAATGAATAGAGAGGTGGTTCAACTTTTAACCTTCTGATTTGATTCTGTTCTTATGGCTCCTCAATAATAACTTTAAAAATATTATGTTTATTTTGTGAGGACATGAATTTATCTGTAATGTGAACATTGCATCATGGCATAAATGGAAGGAGAAAAATGGTTTATTTACAAATATTGTTTACAAATGTTTGCAGTATTTAAAATTATTGTAAGTGGGGGCACCTGGGTGGCTCAGTCGATTGAGTGTCCAGCTTCGGCTCAGGTCATGATCTCGCGGTTGGTGGGTTCGAGCCCTACATCGGGCTCCGTGTTGACTGCTAGCTCAGATCCTGGAGCCTGTCTTTGGATTCCGTGTCTCCCTCTCTCTCTCTGACCCTCCCCTGTTCACGCTGTCTCTCTCTCTCTCTCGGTTGCATTTTTATACACCAATAATGAAGCAACAGAAAGAGAAATCAGGAAACTGATCCCATTCACAATTGCACGAAAAACCATAAAATACCTAGGAATAAATCTAACCAAAGACGTAAAAGACCTGTACGATGAAAACTACAGAAAGCTTATGAAAGAAATTGAAGAAGACACAAAGAAATGGAAAAACATTCCAT
>JAQQST010001248.1:0-13112 GCA_028646485.1 Cryptoprocta ferox | reverse complement strand
TCCCCTCGGCTAGCCCCTCCCTCGGGTGGCCCCTCCCGCGGCTGGCCGCTCCCCTCGGCTAGCACCTCCCTAGGATGGCCCCTCCCCTCGGCTCGCTCCTCCCTCGGCTGGCCCCTCCCCTCGACTGGCCCCTCCCCTCGGATGGCCCCTCCCTCGGATGGCCCCTCCTCGGATGGCCCCTCCTCGGATGGCCCCTCCCCTCGGCTAGCACCTCCCTTGGCCGGCCCCTCCCCTCGGCCGGCCCCTCCCCTCGGCCAGCTCCTCCCCTCGGATGGCCCCTCCTCGGATGGCCACTCCTCGGATGGCCCCTCCTCGGCCGGCCCCTCCCCCGGCTGGCCCCTCCCCTCGGCTGGCCCCTCCCTCGGCTGGCCCCTCCCTCGGCTGGCCCCTCCCTCGGCTGGCCCCTCCCTCGGATGGCCCCGCCCCTCGGCTAGCTCCTCCCTCGGCTAGCCCCTCCCTCGGATGGCCCCTCCCTCGGATGGCCCCTCCCCTCGACTGGCCGCTCCGGAAACAAGACGAACGCCGAGGTGCTGATGTGCCCCGGGGTCCCCGGACGAGGCGAAGCTTCAGAGAGCTCCAGCCTAGCGCCTTCTCAGCTGCGGGGCGCCGCGCTGCGAATCCTCCCGGGGCCGTGCTCCGTGTCAGCCTGGCTCTGCTGCGCTTATTAGGGGTGACTTGATGACAGGAGCGCCCCATGCTCAGAGCAAGATAATGAGGCCTCTCAGGGGCTGTTCAAGAAAACAAAACACAGAGCAAAAAATAATCCCGGGAATATTAGGCCAATATATCAAAGTGCAGCAGGAGCCCAGCTGGCAGAGGGAGGCCGGTGTGGGGCCCTCTCCCCCAAGGGAAGAGAAGGTTCTGGGCCTGCTGAAGCGGGGGACTCCATGCAGGAGCGGAACGCCCCAACGAGAGCCGTTGTGCCCAGAGCGGCAGCAACCAGGGGACTTCTGAGTCTGCAGACCCCCGTGACCCTGGGAACCGAGGCCAGGAAAGGCCGGGGCGGGGTGGTGAGGCCAGTGTGCGCCCGTGTCGCTGTACTCCTAGGTGATGAAGCAAGATGTTAAGAAAGGCTAAACCACAGCCTCCCGGTTGGCTCCCAGATGCAGCACGTGGGAGCTCCAGTCCTGCCGGGCTGGAGGGGACCCTATCCAGCAGATGGAGGGAAGACATGGCCACCCCATCTCGTCTCCGACCTCTCTGGGACCCCCTTCTCAGCTCACCCCTGCCTCGTCCTCTCCCCCATTACAAGCTTTAAAGTATAGACGCCCCTTCCAGTGATGGCCATCCCGGTCTGCCCGGGACTGGGATGCCCAGGACAATTCCAAAGCTGGGCTAAAGGCTCTGGCTCCACAGGGATGGTCTCCCCTCATGCTGTCTCCCCAGAAGGCACCCCAGACCCCCACCCCCGGCCCTCACTGCTCCAGATTCGAATTCGTTTCCATGTTGGTTCAGTGTCACACCGTGGGCTGCAGGGGCGTCTTAGTCGTGTTACCATCTCCGGCACCCTGAGCGGGGCCTGGCACAGCCAGGGGCCCCCTGGAGGCCAGACTAGACGTCAGGTCTGCCCGCCTAGCAACGAATGAATGAGTGAAGGAATGAAGGAGGGAGGAAGCCAAGGCCCTTTCTGGCTCCGTAGTTTGGAAGAGCAAGAAGGTCGCATACTGTTCATCGACGTGTTCTTTCTCTTGTTGCCGACGCCTTGGGGATTGTCTGCTCACAGCCTCTTGGGGGTGGAATCCGGGGGTCCGTGACGGGCACCCTCAAGGCCAGAGTAGCCCCCGGGGATCCTCAGCACTATGCGTGAGGGGCCGGGGCCTGGGCTCCGGTGGGAGCGTCTGTCCAGCCCCCCAAGTGCAGCCCATTCCCGGATCCTGGCGGCTGGAGGTCGTCCTGCTCTATTGCCTGTACTACAGATGGAGACACTGAGGCCCGGGGCAGCCCAGCCTGCCGAGTGCAGCTGGTGCCAGATGCGACGCAAGCCCAGGCTCCAGGTCTGCACCCTGGGCTCCCTCCCTGGTCCGGGCGGCCCTGCCCCGGGGACAATCAGACTCATTCTCTGCAGACGGGAGTCTGTCTTGCTGCTGGTCTTGTCATCTGTGGCGTAGAACCGCCTCCAAATGGCTGCACCAGGTCTCTGTTCCCCTCCCATGTCTGTCTGACTCTGTCCTCCCATGATGTGACCCCTCTCCACACCCTGGCAGACCTCTGCAGCCTCTGGGTCCCCAGCTTTCAGAGAGCAGCACAGATTCACCTTCATGTCTGTCTGTCCCCTCCTCCTTCAATGAGTATTTATGGACACCTACTACGCGCCAGACCCTGGAGCTACAGAGATAAACTCCCAGTCGGGTGGGGAAGGTGCAGGGGCAGACAAATCGCGACACATCCCGGGGGTGATGAGGAGGATCTGGGCAGAGGTCAGGGCCACCTGAGGCCGGCAGAGTGCGCTAGGCACCGCGCAGGGCCCCGCCGCCCCCCATCCCTGCTGCAGGCCCCGTTTCACCCCACAGCCCGGCAGGGGCTCTTTCCCCTGAGCCACTGTCATGCATTTAGTCGGTGTCTTCCTCACTGCTTCTAGCATGGAAATGACCCCCTGTGGGTAACTGCAATAAAGTGAGCATTTATTGAGCACTTACTGCAAGCGGGCAGGAATTGCCCTGCGCTCTATTGCAGGCAATACTCCGGGCTGTGGAAGATGCTCAGAATATCGTCCTGCAAAGGAGAAAGCTGAGGCTTGTCAAGGAAATAGCGTGCCCCCACCCTGAGGTTATTCGCCGCCCCAGCAGCTGGGCTGGGACAAGAGGCAGGCGTGAGGAGCAGTGTCTGCCAAGTGGCTTTCCGTGGGCTCTGCCTGTCCCTCAAGTGTCCAGACAAGCTCACCTCCCCCTGCCCCCAGCCCCCCCAAACCAAAGAGATAGCTCAGAATGTTCTGAGCCTGCTCTCTGCTCACTCCTCTGACTCCCTGTCCAGTCGCGGCACACTCGTTCTACTGGTGGGCACTGGGGTCCCCTCTGTGCCAGGTATGTCTTAGGGGAGACTCACCAGAAGAGGGGCACCACCTCTGCCCTCAGGAGGGCCCAGGGAGGACTCTTCTGAGATGAGCTTGGGCTTCCCAGCTGTTCTTTCTCACTTACGGACAATTCTTGATCACTGCAGGTGGTGTGACGTAAGCACTTTAAATTGACATCATTGCCATAGTTAACCTCATCTGTGGTTGACATCCTTTCCCTGAACCAGCAGCCATTGAAGGAAAGGCTTTTGAAATCAAAATGTAATTACTTGTTGAATCAGGTAGGATTGCATTCGGACGCAAGAGACAGAAAACCCAACAAACAAGGGTTTATTTTTCACAACAAATGTGGAGTCCAGAATGCAGCGGTCCAGATGCAGCTGAAGGAAATTGTCAAGACTTCCGCCTCATTCTGTCTTTCTGCTCCACCGTTCATGTGACTTGCGTCTTCTCAGTTGCAACATGGCTACTGCACTGCCAGACATTGCATCCACATCCTAGGCAGGGAGAAACAGGATGGGCAGTGCCTGCATCAGGAAAGGATAGACATTCCCATAAATCCCCAGCCAACTTCTATTTGCATCTCAAGGGCCGTAATTGTGTCCCATGTCCACTCTGGGCTGCAATGGAGGCTGCAGAATGAACTGTCCTGAATAAAATTAGCGATATGAGCGGGGGAAGAAGGAAGAAGAGAATGGATATTGGATAGACAGCTAGAAGTGTCCTCCCTCATTTAAATGGCAGAATTAAAAAGTGCAACTATTAGCCTAACATCTGGCATCAGAGGCCCCTTAGGAGGAAAAACGATCTTTGCTTTTGGAAAGTACTTTGACGATCTTCTGAGGCTGGAAGATACGACTCAGAGAGCGTGAAGTGTCTGGAAATGGCAGATAGCTACACTAGCAGTTGATGATTCGCATGAAAACTTGGAGGCGTGGGGATGTGGGGAAGAGAAGAGGAAGGAGGAGAAGGGGAGGCAACTTGGCAGGAGGTTAAAGCTGAGGAAGAAAGCTGTCGGTGGGGTGACCACATATTTTTTTAAGAACGGAGAATTCTGGCGTCTAAATATAAGTCCTTGGAGATCCTGTGATATGAAAACCTCTGTACCTCCTGTAGTCTCTCAGCACAGTCTGTTACATCACACAAGCCTTGGGAGTTCTCTGGAAGGGGGAAGAGATGGCTTGCAGGTCTGGGAGGGGAATGGTGTGGGAGGAAAGATGGGGGCCAGGAGGAAGGAGGAGACGGAGCAAGAAGCTGCTCTCCAAAGTGAACTGGAATTCACACAAATCCTGGCGAGGTCACGGACCACCTGGGAACGTGGGATGAGTGTGTATCAGTTACCTACTGCTGCGTAACATGCATCCCCAAATGGAGTGGCTTAGCACAACAAAAATCATTCGTTCTGCAGCTTTGCGATCCACCTTGGAGGTGACATTATTTTCATCTTCGGCAGAGGCAGGGTGACGGGCTGGGGCTGAGCATGGCATTGGCTTTCTGGGATCTCTCAAGGCAGGTGTTTGTAATCCCCCCCACCCCCCCGCCTTGCGGGATCATGAAGTCACACCGAATTCCCAGGACATCAGACCCTCCACTATCCAAACATGAGAACAAAAACATATTCTGGAGCCAAATACATAAATGCATTTTTAATTATCTGCTCCACCACTCCCTCTGTTAGTGCGGAAATCAAGAGCTGAGTGTACAGTATTTACAATAATAATCCCAGGCTCAACACTCTTACTTTGAAAACAATTTCCTGTCCGTTCTTCTGTTTGATGTGTGACACTACGCTCTGAGAGGGCTTGGGCTAGTTCGGTGGCCTCCTCATTTTCTGGATAGATAAGTGGAAATTCACGACAGGAAGCTTGGTGGAGGTGGGGTAGGGAAGAGGCAGGGCTGGCTGTGAAGGTTGGTTACCTGGGTGTCTTCCTTCTTTGGGGGAGGAGCAGTTTCCTCGGGACTAGAACCGAGGGTGAGGGGGTGGGTGGGGACAGCACTGGCCTTGCACTCAGCAGTTCCTAGCTGGCTGAACTTGAGCAAAGCCCTTTACCTCTCTGAGCCTCAGTTCCCCTGACAGCAAAATGGGAACAAGCCCATGTCTCATGCAGGGATGTTGTGGGGCCTGGCATGATGTCCACACATGATTGTGGTGGGTCTGGGGTGCGTCTGGAGCCGCAGGAAGGGAAGGAAGGGACAAGAGGCGGGAGCCTGGAGTTCCCTGAACAGAGACATTAGTAAGCAGGCTGTGTGGTTCAGGAGCACCGTGGTGATGGAGCAGGGGACTTTCTGGTAACTCTTTGCTGTCCCTTGCTTAATTTCTCAAGAGGCTGTGCTAGGGAGAATCAAGCTCTGAGTAGGGTCCCCTCCTGGAGTTGGGGGTGGGGGGATGGGCCCGGATCTGCCGTGGCCTCAGAGAAATAGGTGCAGACGGGCCAGGCTGGGATGTGTGGCTGAGAGGGGCCGTTTTCCTCTCTCCAGCTCTGGCGCTCTCATGGCTCCCGAAAGACCTCAGCTGCATTGGGTCTTGCATTCTGGGGCGGGGGGGGGGGGGAGGGAGGGTCAACTTTCTCTCCCAAGAGAAGGTGGAGGGCAGGGAGGGGCAAGCTGTATGGCCTCGGGCAAGTTACTAAGCTTCTCTGAGCTTCAGTTTCATCATGTGTGAACCTCGTATTAGGTCCCTGCAGCTGCTGTAACAAATCAGCACGCACTCCATGGCTTAGGAAAAGCATGCCTTTATTCTCTCACAGTGTTGGGGCAGAATTCCAAACTCCGTGCCCCCGGGTTGCAGTCAAGGGGTCAACAGGGCCGTGCTCCCTCCAGAGGCTCCACGGGAGAATCTTCCCGCTCTGGGGGCTGCCGGCACGGCACTCCTTGGCTTATGGCCACATGGCTCCAGTCCCAAGGCCAGTACCTCCAAATCTCAGCCCCGTCCTCACAACACCTTCCCCCGTGTGTCAGACCTCCCTCCGCCTTGCTCTTGTATGGACACATGTGACGGCATTTAGGGCCCACCTGGATAATCCGGGATCATCTCCTCACATCTCAAAGCCCTTAACTTAAGCATATCTGCAAAGATCCTTCTCCAAATAATGTAACACTCACAGGTCCCTGGGATTAAGGTCTGATATCCTTGGGAGCCATTATTCAGCCACTATAAGCCTGTAGACCATTATTCCTATTCGACAGTCTCAGGGGTTCAAGCGCAGACTCCAAGGCCAGCCTGCTGGGCTGCCCTCCTCCCAACTGGGAAACAGACCTCAAAGGGGAGGGATGGGTGCTGGAAAAGCTTGGGCAAGATTTGACTAGTTGAGGAGGTCAGGGAAGGCTCCCCGGAGGTGTGATTGTTGGGGGCAGCATGAGGATGAGTAAGAGTTGAGTGGGCAGAGTGGTGGGATGAGGGTCCTGGGCAGAGGGGACAGCCCGGCCAGGTGGAGGAATGGAGAGGTGGCCCGTGAGGGTGCAAAGGGGCCGGGTAGGGAGGGACTCAAGGGGCAGCTGAGTAGGTGGGAGGTAGGTAGGGGCGAGCTTCGCTCTCTGCCCTGAGGAGTGTGGTCTCCATCTTTGGAGCAAGGGGGAGCCAGTGGGATTGACATGATCTGGTGTGTTTTGTGTCTCGATGCAATTGTTCTGGCTACAGAGTGAAGGACGTGCTGGAGGAGTCAGCCTTCAGGAGCTGGGAAGGGAGGTTCTGGGATGGTTCACGCAAGAGGAGGTGAAGATGGAGTACAGAGAAATGAGGGCTTCAAGGGCTCCTAAGGAGATAAGACTGACAGCACTAGGTGGTGGCCTCATCCTGGCATGAGGTTGGGGGAGACCGATGAGGGTGACTCGTCAGGTTCCGGCCAGAGCCACGGGAGGGTGCTGCCAACCCCTGAGAGGGGAAACACAGGGAGAGGATTGGATGGGTGATGGAGGAGACTGCAGTGAGCGCCATCTTGAAAACACTGGGTTTGAAGTGTCTTTGAGACACCCAAGTACCTAAGAACTTCTGGAAGAGTCTAGTCTCCAAGGGCATGTTGCACCTGGAGGAGCAAGCCTCACAGATGGATGCGGAGTGTTTTGCACAACGCCTGACACCTAGGAGGGCTTCAAGAGAGAGTAGCTCCCTCCTTCCTAAGAGTAAGAACTTCCAGGAGCACAGAGAAAGATACACTACTGGTCAGGATGGGCCCGTCTGGGCCTTGGGGGCCATTGTCTATCCGTGCTCAGAGACATGCAGGACTGCTGTGGGAGGCGGGAGACTTCGAGAACCACTGGTGAGGATGGGACTCCACGAAGCTGGCTCAGGTGTGACCCGACTGGAGTTCAAGAGGAAAGAGATGCCCAAAGGCTGGGTTTGTAGGCTCAAGAGAATGAGCATCTGTCCATCCCCTTGACTGGTCCCGCCCACTCAGGAAGGGTGTCCTGGGGCAGGGCCAGCCTAGATCAGTCTTGAGAGCAGCATCAGGCCCTGATCTTTGGATGGACCTTACCCTCCTGAGTGTATCCCATGGGGATTGTGCTTGGGCCAGATCAGGTTGAGTTTGGGCTTCCCCCTGTACCCCTAAGACCTTGGCCAACCCCAAGGGTGCTCGATGAACACCTTTCAGAAACACTATGCTACTGTTGCTTTGCTCCTCCTCTTCCTCCACCTCCTCCTCCTCTTCCTCCTCCACTTCCTTCTCCTCCTCCACCTTTTCCTCCTCTCCCTCTTCCTCCTCCCCCTTCCCCTCCACCTTTCCTTCCTCCTCCCCCTCCTTCTTTCTCCTCCTCTTTCTTTGAGCAACTATTTTGTTTTTCCTTTATGAGCCCTGGACACCTAAGTGGCTGAATATATTTGTCCTTCTTGCTGGGGCTACTAGGAAGCTCAAATCTAAGAAGCAGCCCAACTTAAGCAGACTGTACAGGACATGACATTTTATAACTTAATAAAAGTCCTTTTTTAAATTACGTGTCCTATTCCTACTTTCCCTTTGTCCTGACTCCACATCTATTTATTGTATCTGGTTACATGTATTTTGAAAATAGCCTCAAGCCTTTTATTTTTTTGTGGAATGAGATGGCATATATAAACAAATCAACAAAATCAATAGAACAAGCATTTGTAGATTGATTTTAAAATAGACTGTTTCTGCATCGCACTGGCATCAAAAAGGAGTTTGCTGTTTGGAGAGTTTTGTGGTTAATCCTCCTGCAAGGGAAACAGTTGTCCCATAATTTATCTGCTGAGTGAGTCTGGATTTTGGTCCGGGGCTGAGCAAACCAGGCAGATGTGGTTTGAGGACATGCATGAAAAGACCCCATGAAGGACGAATGCGTTACGGATACCAGACCAGGTGGGGGGGGGTGGGCAGAGCGCTGAGTGAGAAACGGGCAGGGGGAATCCTAATCCTGCCTCGTGGGTTGGACGATCTCCACTCTCCTCATTTGCTGGGGAAAGATTTGCAGAGGTTGGGGCTGGGGTTAAGGCTGGGATTGGCCTCAGGGCTGAGTCTTGGGGCCTTGGGTCTGGGGTCCAGCTGCCGGCCAGGATTTGGAGAGAGCTGACCACGCTTTCACCCCGGCTGCGTGATTGGGCTGCTGCTGCCCTGTCCAAGAGTGGTCTCAGTGAACACGTGCTCTCTCTGCTGGTCCCACCCATCTCATCATGAGAGGCTGTCCCTAGGTGGGCTATGGGGCACCTGGGCCTTAGCCCAGCATAGCATAGAGGCTGCAGCATAGCATAGAGGCTGAGAGCCCAGGAGCCAGAACCAGATCCTGGCTATGATCTGGGGCAAAGTTCTTTAGCCTCTTTGTGCCTCCGTTTCCTCTCTGTAAAATGGGGTTGACAGGTGTACCTGCCTGGTTGGGTTTGTTTTTGAGTCCTGGTGAGCGTCCTTCGGTGGTGTTTAGAAAAGTGCCTGGCACGGTATTTGCTTCTCTTGTTATTACCGCTCCCACCATCTGGCTGGTCTCTGTCCTTCCACAAGTGCTCAGCATCTCTCGGAAGCCACCCCCTCCCCGTGGCTGAGTACGAGACCTCCCTTTGGGTTTCTGCAGCCACTCTTGCAAACGTCTGTCTTTGTTGGCTCTTTCTGTGTTCTCCCGTAGACCTTGAGCCCTTCAGGGTTGAGTCTCTGTGTGCACACGGCACAGAGCCTGGTCTGTGCTGGGAAGGGATGCGAGGTCCCGCAGCATGGTCTGGGGATGCAAGCCGCCGACCGTCAAGAAGCGATCCTGCAAAGGGCCGAGGGTGCCACGGCATCACCCGGGCCCATGCTCTTGTGCCCACAGCCCCTTGGAGGTGCAGAATGGAGTGTCCCTCCTCCGAGGGGGCAGGTAGGGAGCGGGGGTGTGACGATGGTCTGCGGCTGCTCCTCTGGGTAGAAATACGTCCAAATCCAATGTCGCCTGGATTCCCTCCAGGTGAGCGAGCGGCATCTGCCACACGGAGAGCATGGGCAGGAAAGACGTTTTGAATCTAGTCTAGAGAAACAGTGGAGCGGTAGTGAGAGCTTGGGCTCCAGAACCGGGGGCTGGGGGTTCACGTTTGTCACCTCCCTGTGCCTCAGTTTCCCCAACTGACAAATAGAGTTCATAGTGGTACCTGTCTGCTAGGATTCCCAGGCGTTTATAGCTGTAAAGCTCTGGCACAGTGCCAGGTGCATAGTAATCATTCAATAAATGGTAGCCATTATCATCATTCTGTATTTTTGATGGCGGCCTCCAGAAGGAATCAGAGCTCTGAATGGCAATGACGCCTTTGGCCCCTTCTCCCCAGCGGGGAGCTCCCAGCCGTTTGGTGCAGTGCCACACGGAAAAGCGGCTGATGAGCACGTCGGCACCTGCGCCGCCCCTCCGCATCCCATCTTCTTGCCGGTCTTCGTGCCATTCTCATCTGTTCCCATCCACTGAAAGGCTCTGTGCCCCGTGCCTATTATGCGTTACCTTATTAAGTCTTCATGACCACCCTACAGTGACAAAGGGGAAGTGCAGAGAGGTGAAGCGACTTGCCTGGGGTCCCACAGCTTGAAAATGGTGGCATTCAAAGACCATTTGGTCTGGCTCCAAAGCCCACACGGTTTCCGCCAGGCCACGCTGGTTCATTGCCTGCTACGGCGTGTGACTCACAGCAGGCCCTTGGAGAAGAATAGATGCCGAACAAACGGGTTTACTGTGTTAGACGCTGAGAGTCGAAAGAGGAGAGACGATGTGGATCCGTGTCTTACAGTCCAGCGGGTTTGAATGCACTGGCCGTTCGGATGCTTCCAGAGTCTGGAGACCACGCTCTGTCGCGGGTGCTTGCCTCAAAGCTATCACTGCCTTTTTTCTTTGTCAGCGTAACTTCCCTGCTTGTCTAGTTCTGGCCAGAGAGACGGAAGGGGAAAGCTGCTGGGGGAGGGGGCTTCCTCTTTGACAAGAGAGGAACCCGCCAGGGAAAAGCTCTGCTGCCTGCCTGCCCCCATGTGCTGCCTTTAACAGGGTCATGGGTGGGGGGGGGGTGGTCTTACACCTGAGCTGTGTCCACCACCCTGTGATCCCAAAAGCAGGGTCAAAGAATTGCAGATGCTTCCTGTGCCTTGATCATCGGTAACGCCCCCGACCCAATCCCACCTCCTGACTTCTGAGAAGATACGAGAACCCGTGAGAAATGTTTCAGCCGCCGTTAGTTGGGCATTCTGTTCCTCGCAGCCAAAAGCATTCCCAACAGATACGGAAGCTAAGGGCAAATGGGAAGAGCAGGGAATCTGGAGCCGGAAGACGCGGCGGCACGCTCAGTTCTGTCATGCAGCATTTGGACAGTCACTTAAGTGATTGTGCATGTCAGTTTCATGACCGGTAACATCAGGTTTGCGGTGACGCTACAGTGCCCCCTGGCTGGACGCAGGGGAAGTGTCCTCTGGGTGTGCGCTAAGCACCTACTGTGGACATAGGACCCCTCCAGTGTTTAAGGTGAGGCATGTCAAGGTGCTGTCCCCCTGGGGCGGGAGAACTTTTTAGCCAGAGGGTTGCAGGTGGCAGGGGTTCATTGGAGCTTAGAGGAGACAAGGGCTTGGGTGGGAAGACAAAGTCAGGTTAGGAGAAATGTAAGAGAGCAGAAGTTGGTGGACAGTCAAGAAGGTCAGAAGCAGGGGCGCCCGGGTGGCTCAGTCGGTTAAGCGTCCGACTTCGGCTCAGGTCATGATCTCACGGTTCGTGGGTTCGAGCCCCGCATCGGGCTTTGTGTTGACAGCTCAGAGCCTGGAGCCTGTCTTCGGATTCTGTGTCTCCCTCTCTCTCTGCCCCCTCCCCTGCTCATGCTCTGTCTCTCTTTGTCTCTCTCTCAAAAATAAATAAACATTAAAAAAATAAAAACAAGAAGGCTAGAAGCAGAACAGGGTAAGTTTGGAAGATGCGTAAAGGCAGTGGTTCCCAAAGTGTGGGCTCAGCACCAGCAGCCGCAGCATCACCTGCAGGCTTGCTAGGAAGGCAGGTTCCCCAGCCCCACCCAGACCTACTGAATCACAAATCCTGAAGCTGGGGGGCGGGGGGGCTGCAACCTTTTTTTTTTTTTTAACAGGCCCTCCAGGTGATTCCGTTGCAGGCTGAAGTGTGAGACCGACTAGGTTGGTTCAAGACTTGGGCTGTGATCGCTAGGTAGGTAGGTCCCCCAAGGCCCCCTTGGCCAAGTGCCTGGCCTCCGCTGGGGAGAGAGCAGAGAGAGACTTCAGGAAGCCCACACCCCTGCCTTCTTTCCGCTGTGCAGGGAGTTGAGCCCAGGGTTTTGGGATCTAATGCGAGACAGTAAATGCTGATCCAGCTTTCTAAGAAAGAATAGGAGAAAAGTGTGTGTGTGTGTGTGTGCGCGCACGCGCGCGCATGTGCGCGTGTGTGTGTGCGTGTGGAGAGGTAGTTGGAGAGACCCGCTGACATCCTGCCACAGCTTGAGGCAGCCCCTAATTAGGATCCATTTCTCATTCTCCCCAGCTGCTGGCTCAGCTCAGTGGAAGTGACACACTGACAGGCAGCCAGCGTCCGGACCGTGTCCCCCCTTGTTCGAGGCATGGGTTCGACGCGGGGCGTCCAAGCCAGCGGGGCAGGCTGCCCACTGATGGATGAAGCTGTGAGGCCCGTCCTGGCTGGGGGCCGGCTCCCTGGCCCCCCCCCCCCCCCCCCGCCGCTGGCTCCGGAGTCCAGGAATGCCAGGGCCTCTGCTCTGGCACGGGGAGCTCTCCTGGGAACTCATTTAGCAGCCACGTGCTTGGAACAGAGCAAGCTCCTAAATCTAACTGTTCTAGATGTCAGTTCCCGAGTGGGGAGGCCCCACTGGGTGGGGGGGGGGGCTGAGGAAGCAGCTCCATTTAGGCTGCAAACGGCTCCAATTAGCTTCCTTCTCTTTGTCTTCATTTATATTGCATGAGGTACAGGAGGCAGAGAGAAGCATGGGGAGTGGGCAGAGGCCTCTCTGGCTGCTGGGCCTCTGCTCCCCGCCCCCATCCTTACCCTTCCATGAGGATCGTCTGTGTTTGCTCCACTTCTTCCCCCCCCCCCCACCGCCCAGCCTCTTTCTCACCTCCCCCAGCACTCCATCACCATGGCGACTGCATCAGTACCCACCCCAGTGACTGTTGTGATGCCTCCTGCACCGCCTCCTTGTGTCTTGTCCCCAGGGCTGACTTCTCTATGAGGCACATTAGGCACAGTGCCTGGAGCTCACGGCACTTGTAGCTTTGATACAATACCCAGAAAGATACTTTAATTCCTTTCAAAATTCAGAAGAAAAATATAAGATTTAGGTCAAAGAAAATAGTTTCATGTATAATATGAAATCGAATGTTTCGTATTTTTTTATGGAGGAAGGAGCCCACGAAGACAAGTGTGCCCAGGGCCCACGAACACGTAAGGTGGCCCTGCGTCCTTCCACCAGTCCATCTTCTACTGGATGTCAGGCTTTACGAATCCAAGCTTGGGGGCACCTGAGTGGTTCAGTCCATTGAACGTCCCACTCTTGATTTTGGCTCAGGTCATGATCTCATGGTTCATAAGTTCGAGCCCCGATTTGGGCTCTGCGCTGACAGCGTGGAGCCTGCCTGGGATTCTCACCCTTTCCTTCTGTCTCTGCCCCTCCCTTGCTCTCTCTCTCTCTCTCTCTCTCTCTCTCTCT